>JAAAKG020161510.1:0-29196 GCA_010014905.2 Druon quercuslanigerum
TTTATTTTTACTTTTTTTTTTGTAGAAAATTAATTTTTTTGTTTGAAAATTTTGTCTTTTTTAGTAGAAAATTGATCTTTTTGGTTGAAAATTCATATATTTTGTTAAAAGATAATCTTGTTTCTTTAAAAAATTAATGTTTTTTGTTTAAAAATTTATTGATGTGGTTGAAAATTAGTTCTTTTATCGAAAATGAATTTTTTAAATTAAAAATTCAATTGCATTTTTTGTCGATATTTAGAAAATTGACCTATTTGGTTAAAAATTCATATATTTTGTTAGATTTTTTTTTAGAAAATTAATCTTTTTGTTTGAAACTTTTATTTTTTGGTTGAAAAAATAGTTTGTTGATTGAATATTTATTTTTTAAAATAAAAATGTAACAAAATAAAAAAAATTACTAGAACAAAATTTATTTGTTTGGTTTCAAATGTCGTTAAAATTATATTTTATTTGCCTAAAAAGTTATTTCTCTTACTGAATATTAAACTAATTTTTTGTTGTTGAAAATTTATCTCTTTCAGTAGAAAATTCATCTATTTTATTCAAATTTTGTCTTTTTTAGTAGAAAATTGATCTTTTTGGTTGAAAATTCATGTATTGTGTTAAAAACTAATCTTGTTTCTTGAGAAAATTAATGTTTTCTGTTTAAAAATTTATTTATGTGGTTGAAAATTAGTTTTTTATCGAAAATCAATTTTTTAAATTAAACTATTTCGTTGAAAATTTATTTTATTTTCTTAAGAACGTATTTTTCTAAAATTTAATTAAACTACTCTATTCTCGGTTGAAAATTTATCTTTTTCAGTTGAGATTTGATTTATTTTGTTAAAAATTTGTCTTTTTGGTAGAAAATTGACTTTTTTGGATGAAAATTCAGGTATTTTATTAAAAATTATTCCTTTCAATTGTCGAAAAAGCAGAATACTGTAATTTTAAGTTCAAAAAATTAATTTTCAATCAAGACATGAATTCTTCACAAGAAAATTAATTTTCTACAAAAAAAACTCACTTTTTAACAAAATAAATAAAAGAATTTTCAACCAAAGAGGTTAAATATCTATAACAAATATCAATTTTGAAAATGAAGAGTATTTGTATTTGCAGTTAAAAATATTTTTAACAAAAAAAATATATTTTAACTAAAAAAATTAATTTCCAGTCAGATTGATTTTCTATAAACAAAAACATCCATTTAAAAAAAATAAATAAATGAATTTGCAAAGGAATATTGATGAATTTTCAACCAAATTTCAATTTTAAGGGAATTCTCAACCAAAGCGATTAAATATCTATGAAAAAAATATCAATTTAAAAAAAAGAAAGATTACTTTTTGTAGAAAATTGACCTATCTGGTTAAAAATTAATGTAGTTTGTCAGAATTTTTTTTTAGAAAATTAATCTTTTTGATTGGAAATGTATTTTTTTTTGTTGAAAGATTATTTTTTTTATTGAACATTAATTTTTTACTGAAAGATTTAACTTAAGTTTTTGTTGATATTTTCTGTGGGTAGATATTTCATATTTTTTGTAGAAAATTCCTTTTTTTGGTTGAAAATTGACTTTTTTCGATGAAAATTTATTTTATTTGCTAAAAAACTTAGTTCTCTAACTGAAAATTAAACTTTTTGTTTGAAAATTTATCTTTTTCAGTGGAAAATTCATCTATTTTATTTAAAAATTGTATTTTTTGGTAGAAATACGACGTTTCTGGTTAAAAATTCATGTATTTTATTAAGAATGATTCCTTTTTTGTAAAAATTAATCTTTTCGATGGAAATTATTTCTTTGGTTGACAATTACTTTTTTTTATTGAAAATTAATCTGTTTAGTTGTAAAATTTATTTTACTTTCTTAAGAACGCATTTCTCGAACTGTAAATTAAACTACTTTATTTTCGGTTGAAAATTTATCTTTTTCAGTTGAAATTTGATCTATTTTTATAAAAAAAAATTTTTTTAGTTGAAAATTGACCTATCTGGTTAAAAATCATGTATTTGTTAGAATTTTTATTGTCTAACTTATTTTTCTAACTAAAAATTAAACCCTTTTTTCTTAATAATTTATCTTTTCAGTGGAAAATTCATTTATTGTATTTAATATTTGTATTTTTTGGTAGAAAATTGACGTTTTGGTATGAAAATTCATGTATTTTATTAGAAATTATTACTTTTCAATTTTCAAAAAAGTAGAATACTGTAATTTTTAGTTCAAAAAATGAACTTTGAATTAAAAAATTATAAATTAACTAAAGAAATTATTTTTCAACCAAAAAGATTAAATATCTATAAAAAATATCAATTTTCGAAAAAAGAGTACTTAAATTTGCAGTTAAAAAAATTATTAAAAAAATAAATATATGTTTTAACTGAAAAAATGAATTTTCAGTCAGATTGATTTTCTACAAACAAAAACATCCATTTCTAACAAAATAAATAAATTAATTTTCAAAGGAATATTCATGAATTTTCATCCAGATTTCAGTTTTTAGGGGAATTCTCAACCTCAGCGATTAAATATCTATGAAAAAAGATTAATTAAAAAAAAAGATTACTTATTGGTAGAAAATTAATCTTTTTATTGGAAATTTATTTCTTTGGTTGAAAGATTAGTTTCTTTATTGAAAATAAATTTTTTACTGAAAGATTTAACTGAAGTTTTTGTTAATATTCACTTTAGATAGATATTTTATATTTTTGGCAGAAAATTTCTTTTTCTGGTTAAAAATTGACCTTTTTCGATGAAAATTTATTTTATTTGCTTAAAAACTTATTATCTAACTAAAAAATATACTTTTTTGTTAAAAATTTATCTTTTTCAGTGGAAATTTTTTTTTTTTTAATAATTGTATTTTTTGTTAGAAAACTTACGTTTTTGGTTGAAAATTCATGTATTTTATGAAAAATTATTCCTTTCAATTTTCAAAAAAGTAGAATACTGTAATTTTTATTTGAAAAAATAAACTTTCAATAAAGAATTTATAATTCAACTAAAGAAATTATTTTTCAACCAAAAAAATAAAATATCTATAAAAAATATCAATTTTCGAAAACAAGAGTACCTAAATTTACAGTTGAAACAATTATTTTTTATTTAAAAAAATATATTTTAACTAAAAAATGAATTTTCAGTCAGATTGATTATCTACAAACAAAAACATCCATTTTTAACAAACAAAAATTAATTATTTTTCATCCAAATTTTAATTGCTTACTGGTAGAAAATTGACCTATCTAGTTAAAAATGCATGTATTTTGTTAGATTTTTTTTGTAGAAAATGAATCTTTTTGATTGGAAATTTATTTCTTTTGTTGAAAGATTAGTTTTTTAATTAAATATTAATTTTTTACTGAAAGATTTAATTGAAGTTTTTAAAAAATATTTTCTTTGGATAGATATTTCATATTTTTGGCAGAAAATTTCTTTTTCTGGTTAAAAATTGACCTTTTTCGATGAAAATTTATTTTATTTGCTTAAAAACTTATTATCTAACTAAAAAATACACTTTTTTGTTAAAAATTTATCTTTTTCAGTGGAAAATTAATTTTTTTTTTAATAATTGTATTTTTTGTTAGAAAACTTACGTTTTTGGTTGAAAATTGACCTTCTTCGATGAAAATTTTTTTTTATTTGCTTAAAAACTTATTTCTCTAACTAAAAATTAAATTAAAAAAAAAATTTATTCTTTTCAGTGGAAAATTCCTCTATTTTGTTTCAAAATTTTTTTGGTAGAAAACTGACGTTTTTAGTTGAAGATTCATGCATTGAATTAAAAATTATTTCTTTCAATTTTCGGAAAAGTAGAATACTGTAATTTTTAATTGAAAAAATGAACTTTCAATCAAAAAAGAGTATAATTTAACTAAAGAAATTATTTTTTAACCAAAAAGATTAAATAATTTAATAAATAATTTTATTTTTTTAAATTAAAGACTAAAAAATATCAATTTTCGAAAAAAAGAGTACTTAAATTTGCATTTAAAAAACATTTTTTTAAATAAAAAAATATTTTTTATCTAAAAAAAAAGAATTTTAAGTTAAATTGATTTGCTGCAAACAAAAACATCTATTTGTAACAAAATAAATAAATGAATTTTCACCAAAATTTCAGTTTTTAAGGGAATTCTCAACCTTAGCGATTAAATATCTATGAAAAAAAATCAATTAAAAAAAAAAGATTATTTTTTGGTAGAAAATTTCTTTTTTTAGTTGAAAATTAACCTATTTAATTTTATTAATTTGTAGAAATTGACGTTTCTGGTTGAAAATTCATGTATTTTATTAAAAATGATTCCTTTTTTGTAAAAAATTAATTTTTTCGGCAGAAATTTTATTTCTTTGCTTAAAAATTAGTTTTGTTTATTCCAAATTAATCAGTTTAATTGTAAAATTTATCTATTTGGTTGACAATTTAACTGCTTCGATGAAAATTTAATTTATTTGGTTAAATACGTAATTTTCTAACGTAAAATTAAACTATTCTTTTTTTTTGTTTAACAAAGAACATGAAATTTAAACTAAATAGTTGAATTATCACCTCTACTAAGATCAATTTGTATAAAAAAATTTAATAGTTAAATTTTCAATTGTGTAAATTAATTTTCAACACAAAAAAAACTAATTTTTCAACAAAATAATTAAATTGTTAAGAAAATTAAAATTTTAAACTAAGAGAGATATATTTTCAATCAAAAGTAAGATAGTTAAATTTTCACTTAAAAACAATTAAATTAAGAAAAAAGAATAAATAAATAATGAAATTAATAAAAACAATAAATAAATAATAGAAACATTACTTTAATTAAAATTCTTTAGTCGAAAACATGAATGTTTAACGAAATAGTTAAACTTTTGGTCAAGTAATTGAATTTTAAACCAAAAAGATATGACTTCTTGAAAAAAGAATTAATAGTTACTATTTTAAACAAAAAATATTTCACTGTCGAATAAAAATGTGTTGATATTTTAACTTTAAAAATTTTATTCTTAAATCTAAAGCAGTGGAACTCAACCAAAAAAACACAATTTAAAAAAAAACTTGAATTCTCATCCAAATAATTGAATACTTAGCTAGAACAGATTCACACTCCCCCAAACATTGAACGGTTGAATTTACAATTAAAGGAAATAATTTTTTATATAAAACTGAAAACAATTTTTGAAAAAATAGTTCAATTTAGACTAAAAATATGAATTTTCAATTTAAATTTTGAATCTTCAACCAATGAGATTATTTTTTAACAAAAAAACATTAATTGTTAACATTAATTAATTGTTATTTAAATAATGAACTTAAACAGATTTATTTTTCATAAATTATTAAATGGTTGAATTTTCAATCAGAGGAATTTATTTTTTAACTAAAAGGAAAAATATTTTTGAATAAAATATTTCAATATTCACAAAAAAATATATTTTCAACTTAAATTTTTAATCTTCAATCAAAAAGATTGATTTACTGCTAATAAAGATGTCCTTTGACCGAATCAGTAATTTTGAATGATCGAAACCGAAACTTTTATTGATTAAATCAGTTATTCTAAAAAACGCAATATCCGAAACGTTTATAAATTAAACTAATAATTTTGAATGATATAATCAGTAGTTTTCACTAATTAAATCAGTGATTTTGATTGATCTAATCCTGAAAAATTAATGATTTAACCATTCATTCAATCAATATTTTTAATTTAGAAATAATTTTACTATTTTATCACAGCCGACAAATCAGTCACTTTTATCCACTAAATATCAATAATTTCAAGTTACTGTTGGATTCAGTCATCAATGCTTCGAATAATTCCTGTAAAAATGACTGTTTTTCAGTTAAATGGCTAATTTAAAATTTTTTTTTGTATTTGATCCCACTGATAGTTGTATCTATTTAAATATAATGTGCGGGTTCGCCAGTCTACGTTTACTTTTCTCTCCTTTCGTCTATGATTATTTTTCGGCTCAAGCCTCATCTAAAGTGTGAAGACCATTATGCAATCTTACCACAAAAATCTCTTGTGTCTCGAAAAAGCATCAATTTGCGGTTTTTCGATTTTTCTATTGTCTTAGAATAATTGTACACACGTCTGCGGTAGATTCTTACAAAAAAAAAAAGTATTTTACGAGACTATCGTAAAACTATAATGGGACAAATATTGACGGCGGCTTATACTTGTGGGCGATCCGCTTTCAGGTCTTTAGGCTCACCGAGGATTCGACAGTGAGACAGAAAACCTGGCTACATCTTGCATTAGCGTTTTCGTAATCCTGTCTGGGATTTTCACATGAATAATCATTTTATATGGAAAAAAAGAACAATTTTCTACAAAATAGATGAATTTTTAACGGAATAGATACATTTCGATCCAAACGTATAAATTTTCAACTAAAAATATTAAATATCTATTAAAAAAAGATTTATTTTAGAAAGAGAAAGAATACATCAATTTTTAACTAAAAAAAACTATGTTTGAGGTAAAGAAATAAATTTTCAACAAAAAAATTAATTTTCTGAAAAAGCATCAATTTTTAACCAAATAAATTAATAAATTATCAAAGGAATATTCATGAGTTTTCATCCAAATTTCAATTTTTAAGAGAATACTCAACGAAAACGATTAAATATCTGTGAAAAAAGATCAATTTCAAAAAAAGAAACATTACTTAAATTATTAGATAGAAAAATTAATTTTAAGTAAAAAAAAACTATATTTCAGCAAAAAAAAATGTCAACGAGATTGGTTTTCTAGATACAAAACATCAATTTTTAACAGAATAAATAAATGAATTTTTTAAGAAAATTTTGAATTTTAAAAGAAATATTCGTGAATTTTTAACTAAAATTTCAACTAAAAAGATGAATATTCTACAAAAAAACATCAACAATACAATTAAATATCGATTAAAAAGATCAATTTTCTACAAAAAACCTCACTTTTTAACAAAATAAATAAAATAATTTTTAACCAAATAGCTTAAATATCTATAAAAAATATTAATTTTCGAAACAAGGAGTACTTAAATTTGCAGTTAAAAAAGTTATTTTTTGATAAAAAAGTATATTTTAATTAAAAAAACGTATTTTTAGTCAGATTGATTTTCTATAATCAAAAAGTTTCATTTTTAACAAAATAAATAAATGAATTGTTAAAGAAATATTCATGAATTTTCATCCAAATTTCAATTATGAAGAGATTTCAACCAAATCGATTGAATATCTATGAAAAAAATATAAATTTAAAAAAAGAAAGATTACTTAAATTATTGGATAGAAAAATAAATTTTAAGTAAAAAAATACTATATTTAAAAAAAATGTCAACCAGATTAATTTTCTACAAACAAAACATCAAATTTAAAAAAAATAAATCAATGAATTTTCAGCCAAAAAGATGAATTTTCTACAAAAAAAAAAACATTACGAATAAAGTTAAATATCTATCAAAAAGGATGAATTTTCTAAAAAAAAAAAGAATACTTAAATTTTCAGTTAAAAAAAATTTCAATAAAAAAACTATATTTCAACTAAAGAAATTACTTTTCTACAAACAAATTAATTTTCTACAAAACACCGTACTTTTTGACAAAATAAATAAAAGAATTTTCAACCAAAAAGATTAATTCTCTACCAAAAAGTTGAATATCTGTTAAAACAGATCAATTTTCGAAAAAAAAAGAATACTTACATTTTTAGTTAAGAAAACTAATTTTTATTAAAGAAACTATATTTGAACTAAGGAAAAGATTTTTCAACCAAAAAGATTAATATTCTACAAAAAAAAACATGACAAAAAAATGTAATATCTGTCAAAACGGATCAATTTTCTAAAAAAAAAATAATACTTAAATTTTCAGTAAAAAAAAATAATTTTCAATTTAAAAAACTATATTTTAACTAAAGAAAGAAATTTTCAACCAAAAAGATGAATTTTATACGAAAAAAAACATTGCAAATAAAGTTAAATATCTATAAAAAATATGAATTTTCTAAAAAAAAAGAATATTTAAATTTTCAATAAAAAAATAAAATCTTTTTAATTTAAAAAACGATATTTCAACTAAAGAAATGATTTTTCAACCAAAAAGATTAAGTTTCTAGAAAAAAAGAATATTTATATCAAAAAATATCAATTTTCGAAAAAGTTGAAAACTGTAATTTTTATTTGAAAAAAGTTATCTTTCAATAAACAAAATATAATTAAACTAAAGAATTGAATTTTGAACAAACAATTAATTTTCATACAAAAAAAACTCACTTTTTAACAAAATAAATAAAAGAATTTTTAACCAAAACGTTAAATATCTACAAAAAATATAAATTTTCGAAAAAAATGAATATATTTAAGTTTTCAGTTCAAAAGATTATGTTTTAATAAAAAAAATATATTTTAATTAAAAAAATGAATTTTCAGTCAGATTGATTTTCTGAAAACAAAAACATTCAGTGAAAAAATTAATTTTTAGTAAAAAATAAAACATTATTTCAACTAAAGAAATTAATTTTCAACCAAAAAGATTAATTTTCTACGAAAGGATACATAACAAAAAAAATGAAACATCTATCAAAAAGATCAATTTTCGAGAAAAAAAGAACACCTACATCTTCAGATAAAAAAACTAATTTTCAATAAAAAAAATATATTTTAAGTAAATAAATGACTTTTCAACCAAAAGGATTAATTTTCTACAAAAAAAAGAATATTTAATGTTGAGTAAAACAAAATTTTCAATTTAGAAATAATAAATTTTTATTAAAAAAAGGTTTATTTTAGAAAGAAAAAGAATACCTCAATTTTCAGCTATAAACAATCAATTTTAATAAAAAAGCAAACTATATTTGAACTAAAGAAATAAATTTTCAAACAAAAAATTATTTTTTTAAAAAGCATCAATTTTTACCAAAATAAATTAATGCATTTTCAGCCAAGAAGATTAAGAATCTATAAAAAGTTTCAATTTTCGAAAAAGAGTTTTTAATTTAAAGTTACGCAATATTCATTTTCAATAAAAAATTATATTTTAACCAAAACGATTAAATATCTATGAAAAAATATCAACTAAGAAAAACAAGATTACCTAAATTATTAGATAGAAGAATTAATTTTAAGTAAAAAAAACTATTATTAAAAAAATCAATCAGATTGATTTTCTACATTTTTAATAAAATAAATAAATGAACTTTCAACAAAATATTGAATTTTAAAAGAAATATTCATGAATTTTCAAAAAAAAAGATTAATTTTCTACAAAAAAAAAAACCAATAAAGTTAAATATCTATTAATATATATCGAAAATATAAATTTTAGAAAAAGTAGAATACTGCAATTTTTAGTTAAAAAATTTAAATTTCAATAAACAAAATTATTTTTACTCTGAGACCCTAAATACAGTACAGAAATATAATTTTAATAATTGTAACAGAAAATCTAAGCAGAGAATTATTTTTTCTGATATTTGGTACAAGGAATTCCTGCGATGAATTATATTTTTGAATTTTGAAAGAAGGAATTTCGTAAGGAATTATAATTTTTACTTTGGGAAAGACAATTTCTACAGAGAATTAAAATTTTTACTTTGAAACAAAAAATTTGCTCGTAAAAAATTGTAATTTTGACTTTGAAACACATATTTTCGAAGGAATAAAAAATGTTCTTGGGACACGTAATTTTTGACACCCGGAACATTCTTTAAATAATTTAAATTCTGATTTATAAAAATTTAATTTACCTCAGCCAGAACTCGTCATGTTCTGGAAATTCCTTATTCCAAATTAGATTTTGTTTAAATTAAAAAATTCTTTTTTATTTTACTGAATACTTCATCTTAAATGGGACTTTAATTTAGCTTAGTAAAAATCCCTACCAATTATTAGTATTTTTTTACTAAAACTATTCAAACTTTAATTATTTCTAAATTTTTGGTAAATGAGTAAAAAATTTTGAATAAAATAAATTAGCGTCTCAGTTTGTTCTAATTCAAATTTAAAGATTCACTGACTTCTCAACAAATTTTCGCTGATTAAGGCATTCAAAACTACTTTACTGTTTTCCGCAGTGAAATTTCACTGATTCAAATTAATTATAGATGAGGTCGCTATTTTTTCTTTTATTTATTAACTTATTTAACTATGCTCTCTATTATTGTAAGTTGGACTCGATTGTTATTCAAAAAGAGGATTTGGGATTGAGAGCAACGACACCTGAAGATAAAAGGTTCTTAATTATGTAAGTCTTTTTTTTTCCACGAACCAGGGGAAATGCGCATGTAAAATAAAGCGACCAGACCCGTTTAACTAGATGAGCGTAACGCATAAATGGCGCTTGATAAACATTTTTTTTAACTGTTTCCCGTTAATTTTTTGAAAAATTCCCACGCTTTTCTTAAATAATAATAATTAAACTAAATATTAAATTAATATTATATGTACTAATATGCAAATTAAAACTGGTTTTATATAGTTTATTACTCTAATTCTGATTTGAAACAGGGAATTTGCTAAAAGAACCAAAAATAAATAAATAACAATTATCTTGACTGTAGACACTCTAGATAATTGTTATTTTTTATTTATTTTTTTCTAGCGTGTCTTTAAAAAAAATTCCACAACTTTTTCAGGTTTTCCATCACAAAAAAATACATTTTTGCAGGCGATTTATCATTTTATTGCTTTGAAAAATTACGGCGCTAAATTAAAAATATTTCAAAGTTTTTTAACTTGAAAAATAATTTGATGACATTTTTTCAATTTAAATAAGTTTTGCTGTTGATATAATCAAGGTGAGTTTAATTTTTTTTATCAGAATTTCTTCTTCAATTACAGTAATTATAAATTCAAAAAATAATTTTAGACACTTTAAACATTAAAAATAATTTTTTTTACAATGCCAATATTTGATTATTGTATTTTTAATAAATAAATAGAATTTATAAAGAAAATTTTTCTAAGTGTTTAAATGTGCGAATTTTCTAGTGTGGATATTTTGTATGTTAGCCATTGTCTGTCGGAAATGTTCCAATTCGGTAATATTATAAATTATTTCGTAATTTAATTTTTAGGGAATTTCTCAAATCGGAAATTTTATGATTTAGTAATTTTATTATTGGTTAGTTTTATTGTTCGGGAATTTTGTTATTTAATAATTTTACAGTGTCGAAAACTTTATTTTTCAGGATTTTCCGCCGCCCCTTATTATTCGGGAATTTTCCAATTCGCCAATATTATAAACTGGTCAGGAATTTTCAAATTCGAGAATTTTATTATTCGAAAATTTAATTCGGAAATTGTATTATTTTTTAATATTATTACTCTAGAATTTGATCGTGTCATGAATTTTATTTTTCGTGAATTTTATTGTTCGAGAATTTCACAATGCCCGGAAATTTATTTTTCGAGGTTTTTGAGTCGTGTCTTATTATTCGGGTATATTTTCAAATTCGGGAATTTCATAATTCGGAAATTTTATTATCCAAGAATTTTATTATACAGGAATTTTAAGATTCGGGAATTTTATATTTATGGAATTTTATAATTCGGTAATTTTATTATTTAGGAAGTTTATTATTCGAGAATTTGACAGTGTTGGTAAATTTATTTTTCGTGATTTTTCAATCGTCTTTTTTGATTAAAATGGGAATTTTATTATTTGGGAATGTTATTGTTCGAGAATTTTACAGTGCCCGGAAATTTATTTTTCGAGGTTTTTCAGTCGTGTTTTATTATTCGGGTATTTTCAAATTCAGGAATTTCATTTTTCGGGAATTTCATTATTCGGAAATTTTATAAGTCGGAAGTTTTATTATTCGGAAGTTCTATTATTCAGAAATGGTACTGTTCAATATTTTTATTATTCGGGAATTTTCGAATTCGGTAGTATTTTAAACTGCTCGAAAATTTTATTATTCACGAATTTTCAAATTCGGGAGTTTTCTTATTCGGGAATTGTATATTTATGGAATTTTATTATTTGGTAATTTTATTATTTGGGAAGTTTATTATTCGAGAATTTGACAGTGTCAGGAAATTTATTTTTCGTGATTTTTCAGTCTTCTTTTTTGATTCAGGAATTTGTTTATTCAGGAATTTTATTATTCCGGGTATTTCGATTTCGGTAATATTATCAATTTTCCGGGAATTTAATTATTACAGAATTTTCAAATTAGAGAAATTTTTTATACGGGAATTTTATATTTCTGGAATTTTATTATTCGAAAATTTTATTATTCAGGAATTTTATTATCCGGGAATTCTCGAATTCGGGAATTTTCGAATTCGGTAATATTCTAAACTGCTCGAAATGTTTATTATTCACGAATTTTCAAATTCGTGAGTTTTCTTATTCGGGAATTTTATGATTCAGGAAGTTTATTATTCGAGAATTTGACAGTGTCGGGAAATTTATTTTTGCGTTTTTGTCAGTCGTCTTTTTTTGATACTGGAATTTTATTATTCGGGAATTTTCGGTTTCGGTAATATTAAAAATTTTCAGGCAATTTTATTATCAGGGAATTTTCAAATTTTTTAATTCGAGAATTTTATTATACGGGAATTTTAAGATTCGGAAATTTCATGCTTTGAGAATTTTATTATTTGGAAATTGTATTATTCAGAAGTTCTATTATTCGGAAATTCTATTATTTAATATTTTCATTATTCGGGAATTTTCGAATTCGGTAATATACTAAACACTGCTCGAAAATTTTATTATTTTTGAATTTTCCAATTCGGGAATTTTAATTGTCGGGAATTTTATATTTCTGGACCTTTCTTGTTCGGTAATTTTATGATTTAGGAAGTTTATTATTCGGGAAATTTATTTTTCGTGATTTTTCAGTCGTCTTTTTTTATTAAAATGGGAATTTTATTGCTCGACAAATGTAACAGTGCCCGGAAATTTATTTTTCGAGGTTTTTGAGTCGTGTCTTATTATTCGGGTATATTTTCAAATTCGGGAATTTCATTATTCGGAAATTTTATTATCCAGGAATTTTATTATTCCGGAATTTTCAATTTCGGTAATATTATAAATTTTCCGGCAATTTTATTATTAGGGAATTTTCAAATTTTTAAATTCGAGAATTTCATTAAACGGGAGTTTTAAGATTCGAAAATTTTATACTTTGAGAATTTTATTATTCGGAAATTTTATTATTCAATATTTTTATTATTCGGGAATTTTCGAATTTGGTAATATTCTAAACTGCTCGAAAAGTTTATTATTCGCGAATTTTCAAATTCGAGAATTTTATTATTCGGAAATTTTAATTTTCGCAAATTTTATTATTTATGAAGGTTATTATTCGAGAATTTGACAGTGCCGGGAAATTTATTTTTCGTGATTTTTCGGTCGTCTTTTTTTATTGAAATGTGAATTTTATTATTTTGGAATTTTACAGTGCCCGGAAATTTATTTTTCGAGGTTTTTCTGTCGTGTTTTATTATTCGGGTATTTTCAAATTCGGGAATTTCATTTTTCGGGAATTTCATTATTCGGAAATTTTATTAGATAGAAATTTTATTATTCCGGAATTTTCGATTTCGGTAATATTATAAATTTTCCGGCAATTTTATTATTCGGGAATTTTCAAATTTTTAAATTCGAGAATTTTATTACACGGAAAGTTTATTATTCAGAAGTTCTATTATTCGGAAATTTTATTATTCAATATTTTTATTATTCGGGAATTTCATACTTTGAGAATTTTATTTTTCGCAAATTTTATTATTCAGGAATTTTATTATTTGGGAATTTTCGAATTTGCAAATATTCTAAACTGCTCGACAATTTTATTATTCGCGAATTTTCAAATTCGGGAATTTTCCTATTCGGGAATTTAACTGTCGGGAATTTTATATTTCTGGAATTTTATTATTCCTTAATTTTATTATTTAGGAAGTTTATTATTCGGCAAATTTATTTTTCGTGATTTTTCAGTCGTCTTTTTTTTGTAAACTGGGAAATTTCTTATTCGGAAATTTTATTGCTCGAGAATTTTACATTGCCCGAATATTTATTTTTCGAGATTTTTCCGTCGGTTTTATTATTCGGATATTTTCAAATTCGGAAATTTCATTATTCGCAAATTTTATTATCTAGGAATTTTATTATTCCGGAATTTTCGATGTCGGTAATATTATACATTTTCCGGGAATTTAATTTTTAGGGAATTTTGAAAATTTCACATTCGAGAATTTTATTATACGGAAATTTAAAGATTCGGAAATTTTACTCTTGGAAAATTTTATTATTCAGAAGTTCTATTATTCGGAAATTTTATTATTCAATATTTTTATTATTCGGGAATTTTATAGTTTGAGAATTTTATTATTTGGAAATTTTATTATTCAGGAATTTTATTATTTGGGAATTTTCGAATTCGCAAATATTCTAAACTGCTCGAAAATGTTATTATTCGCGAATTTACGGTAATTTTAATATTTAGGAAGTTTATTATTCGGGAAATTTATTTTTCGTGATTTTTCAGTTGTCTTTTTTTATTAAAATGTGAATTTTATTGCTCGAGAATTTTACAGTGCCCGGAAATTTATTTTTCGAGGTTTTCCCGTCGGTTTTATTATTCGTGAATTTTAAAATTCTGGAATTTCTGGAATATTATAAATTTTCCGAGAATTTAATTATTAGGGAATTTTGAAATTTTCAAATTAGTGAATTTTGTTATACGGGAATTTTAAGATTCAAAAATTTTATGCTTTGAGAATTTTATTATTCGGAAATTTTATTATTCAATATTTTTATTATTGGGGAAATTTTGAATTCGGTAATATTCTAATCTGCTAGAAAATTTTATTATTCGCGAATTTTATTATTCGGGAATTTTTATTTTCGTGAATTTTATTATTTAGGAAGTTTATTATTCGAGAATTCGACAGTGTCGGGAAATTTATTTTTCATGATTTTTCAGTCGTTTTTTTTTTGGTACGGAAATTTTCAAATTCGGGAATTTCATTTTTTGAAACTCTTATTATCCAGGAACTTTGTTATGCGGCAATTTTCCTATTCGGAAATTTTATCATTTTGAAATTTTATTGAGGAATTTTATTATTCAGGAATTTTATTAATCGGCAATTTTATTTTTCTGAAATTTTAATATTTAGAAATTTTATTACTTGAGAATTTCGTTTTCTGGGAGTTTTCAGTCGTGCCTTATTATTTTATTATTCGGGTATTTTCTGATCCGGAAATTTTATAATATGGGAATTTTATTATTTGTTAATTTTATTATTCGGGAATTTTATTATTCAGAAATTTTATTATTCTGAATTTTTATTATTCAGGAATTTATTATTCGGGAATTTTCGAATTCGGGAATTTTATTATTTGGAAATTTTCTAATTCAGTAATTTTGCAGTCTCAGGAGATTTATTGTTTGAGATTTTTCAGTCTTCCCGAATTATAATTTGTTTTAGAACAGGAATTGTTAAACAAATTTAATTCTGATTTAGGTGAAGGGGATTAAAAAAAAATCCATGCTTCAAGTCAGGATTCGTCACAATTTCAACATTCCTTTTTCCGAATTTTAAAATAAAGGAATTACTATATATTTTTGAATTATGATAGAAATTTTTGTAAATAAATATAATTTACACTTGGAACATGTAATTTTGGATATAACTCTAATAGTGACTCAGAATAAGGAGTAATCTAAAATAATTATACACACTTCTTAGTCTCTACCAAGAATAAATAAATTTAACATAAAAAAAATTCCTGCAGATAATTAGAATTCTGTTTATTCGGACAGGGAATCTTTTTAGAGAATTATAATTTTTTAATTGGATAAGGAATTCCCTTATGAAAGCATATTTTTGTCTTTAGAGCTGAGAATTTTGTAAAGAATTATAATTTTGATTTTGAGGCAAGCCAAAAAGAATTGGCATTTTTTACATGGGACAGGAAAATTCCGTGAAGAGTTATAATTTTCATTTTATAAAATGAATGATAATTTTTTATTAGAACAATAAGTTTCTAAAAAGAATTCTTGAAAGAATTATTTTTTTAAAATAAATCTAATTCTGCTTTATGAAAAAGGGAATTTACAAAACAAGTCCCTGTCGCAAGTGAGAATTATTTAGATTTTAAAAATTGTTTGTCCCAAAACCAGAATTTGTTTAAATAAAAAAATTCTTGTCTTTTCCAAATAAAAATTTACCAGTATTTCAAACTTTTTTCTTCTAAAGTCTAGAAAAAGGGTTACTATATTTCTAAATTATAATCGGAAATTTTTCAAAAATTTAGATTTTGTGAAAAATAATTAATTTGGAAAATATAATTTTTGAGATGGCACGGAAATTGTGCAAAAATTGAAAATCAGATTTAGTAGAAGGAATACTTAAAGAATCCTGTTCGAATTTAGAATCATAATTATTTTACAAAATTGCCTATTTTAAATCAGAAATCTTTTGAACCTTTCAAAATGTTTAAAATACTCTTGAAATGTTTATAAATTTCTTGAAAATATTTAAAAATCGTTGTAAATCATTTCAATTTTTGGAACTCTTAAATTAACCGGAAAAAATTAACAACTGTCAGAGAGAAAAAAATAAATTATTTTTTAAAAAAACTATTTCAAATTGAAATTTAAAAAACTGAACCTGACCAAAACATAATTTAAACAATAAATTCAAAATTCGATTTAAAAAGAAATGAATGCGGTAAAATAATTCTGGGTGATATTTGACGAATCCACAATATTAAGGGTGGCGTTTTATCAGGAGCGGGCTTCTGAACGGATACAGCGGGGTTTATTATTAATTTTTTTTTTTAATAAACCCACAATTTCTTATCACACTGGCCCAGGAGTCCAGCAGCATGACCGGATGTCCGCCCGCTCAGGATGTGACGTCATAGCTGCTCGCAATCCAACAGTACCGACGCCCTGCCAACAGTGCAAACATTCCTACGTCGTATGTTTCGTACACACGAAGGTTCACTATCTTCAGGCCACCTTGCTTTAGACTAAATTATTACTACTAGCTTCAAATGACAAAAATTTCTAATCAAATTTTAATCTTGTAGATCTTTATCAACAATTTTTATTTCTTTGCATTACAACAGCCTTAAGTTTTCGCTCGCATGATTTAAGATTAAAAATTAAATCCCTTAACCTTTGTAACGAACTGTAATAAAAATATTATTTATCCCCCCCCCCACTCCCGGCCTCTATTACTGTACATAATTTATAGTTTCCACAAGCAATAAGATGTGAGACTTGGAACTAATGAAAATTTTGTTGTATTTAATATAACGTTTTACACCCGTTCCAACACAATTTTTTCTCTCATTGTATCAGAAGTTTACTGATCATATTTTTCCTACAATAAACTTTTTCTACACGATATTTTTTCTACAAAGAATATTTCCTACACAGAATTAATACTATTTAATACTTTTATTTTTTCCCCAGACAAAATATTTTCTACATAAAATATTTCCCACACAGAATTTAATACTTTTATATTTTTCCTTCATAAAATTTCATCTGCACAGAATATTTCCTAAACAGAATTTAATATTGTGTAATATTTTTATTTTTTCCTAAACATAACATTTCCTACATAAAATTTAATACTGTTATATTTTTCTACAAAGAATATTTCCTACACAGAATTAATAGTGTTTAATACTTTTATTTTTTTCCTAGACAAAATATTTTCTACACTGAAGTTAATACTGTTATTTTTCGTACGTAAAATTTTTTCTACAAAGAATATTTCCTACACAGAATTAAGATTGCTTATTCTTTTATTTTTTTTCCTAGACAAAATATTTTCTACATAAAATATTTCCTACACAGAATTTAATACTGTTATATTTTTCCTACGCGAAATTTTATTTACACAAAATGTTTCGTAAACAGAATTTAATCCTGTTTAATAGTTTTATTTTTTTTCTTAAACAAAACATTTCCTATACAGAATTTAATACAATTATAATTTTTTTACACGAAACTTTTGGGATACACCCGTTCCTAAACAATTTTTTTCTACACAAAATATATTGTATCACAAGTTCGCTGATCATATTTTTCTAACACAAAACTTTTTCTGCACGATATTTTTTCTACAAAAAATATTTCCTACACAGAATTAATACTATTAAATACCTTTTTCCCCCCCAGACAAAATATTTTCTGCATAAAATATTGCCTACACAGAATTTAATACTGTTATATTTTTTCTGCACAACATTTTATCTACACAGAATATTTCCTAAACAGAATTTAATATTGTTTGATAGTTTTTTTTCCTAAACAAAACATTTTTTACATAGAATTTAATACTGTTATATTTTTCCTGCACCAAACTTTTGGATTACACCCGTTCCGAAACAATTTTTTTCTACACAAAATAGATTGTATCACAAGTTTACTGATCGTATTTTTTTCTACACAAAACTTTTTCTACACAACATTTTTCCTACACAGAATTTAATACTGTTATATTTATCTACAAAGAATATATGCTACACAGAATTAATATTGTTTAACTCTTTTATGTTTTTTCCTAGACAAAATATTTTCTACATAAAATATTTCCTACACAGAATTTAATACTGCTTTTTTTCGTACGCAAAATTTTTTCTACACAGAAATAATACTATTTAATATTTTTTCCCCAGGCCAAATATTTTCTACATAAAATATTTCCTACACAGAATTTAATACTGTTATATTCTTCCTACGCAAAAATTTTGGATTACATCCGTTCCTAAAAAATTTTTTTCTACACAAAATATATTGTATAACAAGTTTCCTAATCATATTTTTTTCTACACGAAACTTTTTCTACACAACATTGTGTTATATTTTTCTACAAAGAATATTTCCTACACAGAATTAATATTTTTTAATACTTTTATTTTTTTCCTACACAAAATATTTTCTACACAGAATTTAATACTGTTATATTTTTTTACATGATATTTTTTCTACAATGAATATTTCCTACACTGAATTAATATTGCTTATTCCTTTTTTTTCCTAGACAAAATATTTTCTACATAAAATACTTCCTGCATAGAATTTTATTAATTAATAAAATAAAATAATAGTTTTATTTTTTTCCTACACAAAACCTTTCCTACGAAAAATTTAATACTCTTATATTTTTCCTACACGAACCTTTTGGGTTACACAATTTTCTATTTAATTTTTTTCTCTACTAAATGTATTGTATCACAAGTTTACTGATCATATTTTTCCTGCACAAAACTTTTTCTATACGATATTTGTTCTACAAATAATATTTCCAACGCAGAATTACTACTATTTAATACTTTTATTTTTTCCCCAGACAAAATATTTTCTACATAAAATATTTCCTACACAGAATTTAATACTGTTATTTTTCGTACGCAAAATTTGTTTCTACACAAGCGATATAGTGTAGAATGTAGTGTAGAAAATGCCGGTGTATCTATACTCAGAATATTTGCTATATAGCAGCAACAAGATTTAAATTTGAACTATAATCATTTCATTTTGTGTAGGGTTTAATTTTTGAAAAGAATATGTTATGTAATGTTTTAAATATGTTATGCAGAATATATTTTGTGCAGGAAAAATCTTGATAATAAAATGTTACTATTCAATTCTATGTAGAATATACATATTCTATATAGAAAATATTTTGTGTAGGAAAAAAATAAAAGTATTAAACACTATTACATTCTGTGTAGGAAGTCTTTTGTGTAGAAAAAGTTTTGTCTATAGGAAAAATATAACTGTATTAAATTGTGTGTAGGAAACATTTTGTGCAGAAAAAGTTTTGTGTAGGAAAAATATAACAGTATTAATTCTCTTCAGGAAATCTTTTGCGTAGGAAAAAAAAATAAAACCATTAAACACTATTACATTCTGTGTAGGAAGTCTTCTGTGCAGAAAAAGTGTTGTCTATAGGAAAAATATAACTGTATTAAATTGTGTGTAGAAAATATTCTGTGTAAAAAAATTTTGTGTAGGAAAAATATAATAGTATTAAATTCTGTGCAGGAAACATTTTGTGTAGAAAAAATATAACAGTATTAAATTCTGTGTTGGAAACATTTAATGTAGAAAATAATTTGTGTAGACAAAAAATTAAAGTTATATAAAATATTAAATTCTGTGTAGGAAATATGCTGCGTCGAAAAAATGTTGTGTTGGAAAAGTTAACATTATTAACTTCTGTGCAGGAAAAATGTTGTGTAGAAAAAATCGAGGAAAAAGTTTTGTGTAGGAAAAATATGATCAGGATACTTGAGTACAATATATTTTGCGTATGGAATAAAATTGTGTAGGAACAGCGTTTTCCCAAGCTTTTTATATACACAAAAAATTTCTCTTATACAGAATTTAATACTGTTATATTTTTCATACACAACACTTTTTCTACGCAAAATCTTTCCATGCACAGAATTTAATAATGTTATATTTTTCCTACAAAACATTTTTATACGCAGAAGATTCTCTACACAGACTTTCATATTGTTTAATAATTTTTTTTCCTACTTGAAATTTTTTCTACACAGAATATGTACATTCTATACAGAATTAAATAGTAATATTTTATTCTTAAGACAGTTTCTACATAACATATTTAAAACAGTACATAACATATTCTGTACAAAAAGTAGATCCTACACAAGATGAAATTAGTATAATTTTAATTAAAACCTTGTTGCTGCTATATACGAAATATTTTAAGTGAAGATACAGAGGAATATTCTACACACAAGTATCAAGTGTAAAACTTACGAGTGCTTGTGTGTTGAACATTTCTATGTAGAAAAAATTTCGAGTAGGAAACATTTTGTTTAGAAAATTTTTTGTGTAGGAAAAATTTAACAGTAATAAATCGTGTGTAGGAAACATTTTACATAGCAAATATTTTGTTTAGGGACAAAAGAAAAATATTTAACAATATTAAATTCTGTGTAGAAAAAATTTTGTGTAGGTAAAATATAACAGTATTAAATTCTGTGTAGGAAATATTCTGTGTAGAAAAAATTTTGTCTAAGAAAAATATAACAGTATTAAATTGTGTGTAGGAAAATATTATCAGTATACTTGTGTACAATACATTTTGTGTAGAATAAAATTGTGTAGGAACAGCGTTTTCCCTAACACTATACATACTTTTCAGGGTTAAAACTTCATTTTCAAAATTCCCTTATTTGTCCTTGACTAATATTTCATTTTATTTTTTATTAATTTTTAAAAATGATTTTATCATCAAAAAGTGTAATAATTGATATTTCAACCAAAAAATTTATAATTTATTTTAAAAAATGAATTGTAAAACTAAAAGATGAATTTTCCGTACAAAATTGGAATTTTTACGCTGTAAATACTAGTTTTCAGGAAAAACATAAAATTTTAACAAAGTTGTTAAACTTTTAACCGAAGAGATGAATTAATATCAAAAAGGTATAATAGTTGATACTTCAACCAAAAAACATTGAATTTCAAAAAAAAAATTGATTTTGGAACAAAAAGACCAATTTTTCTATACGAAAATTGAGTTTTTAGCCTCTAAATATTTATTTTCAACGAAAAAATTAATTTTCAAAAAAAGATTTGAACTTTCCACCAAAGAGATTAGTTTTTATCAAAAATTTAAAACCAAGAAACGAATTTTCTGTTAAAAAAAGTCATTTTTACACAGTAAATATTAATTTCTAGCAAAGATTAATTTTTAACAAAATATTTAAACTTTTAACCAAAGAGATCAATTTTCAAATAAAAATAGTAAGCGTAAAAAAATGATTTCTTAACTAAGTGGTTAAACCAAAATTAGAACTAAACACAGTTCCATTTTTATTGAAGAAAACTGAAAATTCTAATAAAACCGATTTTTTTAAATCAAAAAAACATGTTTTCAACCACAAAATGTTTTAATTTTAACCCAAAGAGACCAATTTTTGACAAAACGGTTACATTTTTTTACCAAAATGGATAACTTTTTAACTAAAGAAAACTGAAAATTTTAATAAAACAGTTTTTTTTTTTGAAGCAAAAAAACAAATTTTTAACCACAAAATGTTTTAATTTTAACCCAAAAAGACCAATTTTTGACAAAACAGTAAAATTTTTTAGCCTTAAAGGATAACTTTTTAACTAATTTTTTTTATTTTCAACCAAATAGGTGCCAAAAACCAACCAAAAAAGATTAAATGTGTACTAAAACGGATGAAATTTTAAATTCAAAAAAATAATTTTTTAAAACAATAGTGGAATTTTTACCCAAAAAAGATTTCAGTTGATTTTTATTCACCAAAATATGAACTTCAAATAAAAAGTACATTTTATACCAAATAGTTGAATTTGCAAACAAAAATAATGATTTTTTAACAAAATTGTTGAATTTTTAACTTAAAAAGATGAATTTTCAATATAAAGGTTGAATTTTCAACCAAAAAAGATGCACTCTTTACTAATTTTTTGAATTTTTAATCAAACAGAAGAATTCAAGAAAGATACAATTTCTACTAAAACCGATTAATTTTTAAATCAAAAAAGCAATTTTTCAAAAACAAAAAATTTAAATTTTAAACCCAAAAATATGAATTTTTAACAAAAATAGTTAAATTTTCTACCAAAAAGGATAACTTTTCACCTAAATTTTAAAATTTTAACCAAATAGATGCATTTTTATCTAAAAAGATGAAATGTCTACTAAAACGGATGATTAATTTATAAATTTAAAAAAAAATTCAAAAAAGTAGTTGAAGTTTCATCCAAAAAATATTTCAGTTGACTTTAAATCACCAAAATTTCACTTAAAAAAAAAAGAAATTTTAAAAGGGAGATTGTTAAAAAATTATTATCTCCGTGAAAATAAATGGTTTTAACAATTATGTTTGTTAACTCTCAATTTGTTAAACAATTCTTTTTGTTAAAATTTAATCATTTTTACCTTAATCTAAGTGAAAAGACCACAAAAAGTTTAATATTTTAGAAAAAATGCAAACTCTCTAGCATTATTCAAACAAAATATTATTAAAAATAATAATAAATTATTTAAAAGATTATTTTTGTTAACTTGAATTAATTATTAGCTCACTCTAAAAGAAAAGTGAACAAAAAGTGGAAAATTTGAGAAAAATTATAACTTTTTAGCACTATTCTAACAGAATCTTATTATAAATATTAATAAATTGTTTAACAAATGTTTTTTAATATAATTGATAATTATTGAAAATTCAACTATTTTGTTCAAAATTTAATCTTTTTAGTTTGGAAATTCATCCTAAAATTTATGAAAAATTCTGTAAAATAAAAATTGATGTAACATCTTCGAGATTCTTTTTTGAAAATGATAGAAATCTTTTGAAATCTTTTTTAATATTCTCTTAAAATAAAAAAAAAAAATAAAAAATCATTGAATCTTAAGAAAAAGTTAAAATTCTTTCAAAACCTTTAAAAGTTCTTCGAAACCTTATTTTTTCTAATTTTTAAAAACTTTTTTGGAATATCTTCGAAATTTCTAAACCGCCAAGTTTTTGAAAACTTTGAAAAATTTGTTATAAAAAGAAATTTCTCTAATTTCTGAAAATGAAATTTTGAATAATTAATAAATTGTTAACTAGTTATTTTGGCTTTTCCTTTAGGCTAAACAATAATTAAATTTTTTTATTTAATAATTGAACAAAACGAAGGTTCAATATAATTTTCCACTGATTAATTAATAAAGATTGTAGAATTTTTTAAAACCGCATACAAATTTAAAAAAATTAATTTATATAATTTTAGTTTTTAATTTAAAAAAATGTAAATACTCTGTTTTTTTAATCTTAAGTAAAGAGAATAAATAAAGTTCGTTCTATTTTTCTGTGATGAATAATATTTTAGTTTGTGTGCGTAGACTTCGAACATTTAGCGTTCGCTGAGTAAGCTGTGTCAAAGGTCAAAAAGATAAATGAACGAAAATCAATCTTTTTCAATTATATTTATTTTTCCTTAAAAATATTTAAAAACATGGTCTGAGGTTGTTGTGTACATAGTAGAGTGGTCCAATTTTTTTTTTAAATTTTCATGCATATCTCCCTAAAAATTTTTCAGATCCACACAAAAATTAATACATTTTTTTCCTTAAAAAAAAAGATATTTAGAGTTTAAAAAATCCCATGTGTAAAAAAATTAGTTTTACTATTTTTGGGCACTAATTAAGATTTTTTGCTGTTTTTTTAGGGCAAATTGTTTATAATACTTAAAATACTACTGTATACTGATAATAAGAGATTTATCTTCATTTTTTAAACAATTTAGTATTGTTTGTAGCAATTTTATTTTAGAATAGAGACA
Organism: Druon quercuslanigerum; assembly: GCA_010014905.2. Lineage (NCBI taxonomy): Eukaryota > Metazoa > Arthropoda > Insecta > Hymenoptera > Cynipidae > Druon > Druon quercuslanigerum. Next base: position 24,295 of record JAAAKG020161510.1, read on the forward strand.
GAAAGTCGTGGTTTTAAAAAAATGTCACTTTTAAAATTAGCAAATTAGCAAAAATAATTGTTTAAACAATTCAATATTATTTGTAGTAATATTAAATTTGAATAATGCTCGAAATTTGCAACTATTTGTCTACTTTTCACTTGAAGTGAATGAATTATTAATTCAGTTTAGAAAAAATTATTATTTAAACAAATTATTATTTATAACTAGGTATCTATCCAGCATTAATAAACAATTGTTTATTACTGCTGGATAGTTGTGCTTTCTTCTAAAATTTTAAATTTTTTCACTTTTCACTTGGAGTGAGTTAATATTTAATTTAATTTAAAAAAAAAATTGTTTAAACAATTCAGTATTATTTTTATTGATATTAAATTTGAATAATGCTCAAAATTTGCTGTTTTTTTCTGAAATTTTCAACTATTTGTCTACTTTTCACTTAGAGTGAGTTAATAATTAATTCAAATTAGCAAAAATAATTATTTAAACAAATTATTATTATTTATATGTAACTGGATATCTTCTTCTTTATTATTGCTAAATAGTTGCAGTTTCTTCTGAAATTTTTAACTTTTATTTCATTTTTCACATGGAGTGAGTTAATATTTAATTGAGTTCAGCAAAAATAATTGTTTAAACAAGTTATTATTATTTTTAATAATAAGTATTCTACTATTTATCTATGTACTTTTCACTTGGAGTCAATTAATAAATAATTCAATTTAGCAAAAATAATTATTTGAACAAATTATATATTCTCTTAGGTAAGTCTTAAAAAATCAGAATATAATTTCTTTTTTCAATCAGTCAATAAAACTCACTGATGAAATCAGTAATTTATAATTATTATTTATCTGTTGAATTTTCACCTAAAAAAGTTCAATTTTCATCCAAGAAAGGAATTTTTCAATTTTCAATAAAAAAAAATAATTTTCAAGAAAATATTTTAACTCTAAATCAAGTAGTTGACTTTTAACAAAAAAATAAGAATTTTTTAACTAAGAAGATTAATTATTAACCAAAAAAAGTTGAAATTAAACTAAAAAAAAAATTAACAGAAAAAATCCATTTTAAATAGAATGAACTAACACGAAAATTCATTAACAATGATAAGAAATTTATAACAAAACATTTCAACTTTTAATGAAGTGGTTTAATTTTTTTTAATGAATTTTCTGAGAAAAAATATGCATTTTAAAGAAATTACGTGGATTTTCAACGAAAACCTTAAATTTTAAAATATAAAAAGATTATTTCCCAATCAATAAGATCAATTTCTAACTTAAATTACGAATCATTAAAAAAAATAATTTTTACAGCTATTCAACTTTTCAAGCCATTTTATTTAAATTAGAAAAAAAGGATTTTTGATTGTCAAACACATCCAAATTTAAGAATTTTTATTGATACATCGGTAAAATCTAAGATTTTTGAATTTTAACTCTTTAAAATTCTAAAAATTTTAATTTTAACTAGTAATGTCAATTAGTCACAAAGTAGAAAAATATTTGAAATTATGAAAATTTTGCAAACAAGAAGAATTATTTTCTAAAAAAAGTCAATTTTTAGACACATACTTGAATTTTCAATTAAAAATCAATTTTCAAAAAAAAAGAATTTTAAAAATCTTAGGTAATTTTTAAAACAAAAAATGGTTTTTAACCAAAAAGATTAATTATTAAGCATCAAATTTGATTTAAAACCAAACGAGACGAATTTTCAATAACTTAATTTTAACCAAAAATGGACAAGTTAAATTTTCAATTAATAAATTTTTTAACGAAATAATTTTTTTTAATCAAAGTTGTTAATTTTAAATCGAAGATGAATCTTCGAAAAACAAATCATATAATTTTTCAAATAAAAAAGATCAGTTTTGAACCAAAAAATTGAACTATAGAAATCCCACTATGTGTCTAAAAATGGATTTTTCTTAGAAAATTCTTCTTCTTTCCAAATTTATTTATTTTGGTTAAAAAATAATTCATTTGTTTAATTTTTTTTTCGTTTTTAATAAAAATTAAACTAGTCTTTTTAGAGATATTTTTTGGGGGTTAAAAATTAATTCTTCATTCCGAAATTCGACTTTTGGGTGAAAAATTAATCGTCCTTTTTAAAAATTCAAGTATTTTGTTCAAACCTCCTTTTTTGTTCACAATTGTTTTTTTTCTACTAAAAATTAAACTATTTTATTTTTGTTTACAAAATAGTTTATTTTTAGTTACAAATTCATTTCTTTGGATTAAAATTTAACTATTTTATTGAAAATTTTTTCATTTTCTTTTTTATAAATTAATTTTTGCACATGGAAATGAAGCATTTCATTGACAGTTCATCTTTTTTGTTTAAATATAACTGTTTTTTACCTAATATTTAAAGATTAAAAATCTGTCTTGGTTGGAATATGAACTTATTTTTTTTTTTTTTAATTGAATTATTTATCTGAAAACTTCACTATTTGGAAATTTATCGATTTTGTTGAAAATTTTTCTTTCTAGTTGCAAGTTGTGCTACTTTATTTTACAAATAAATGATAAAATTTTAAAAATAATTTACAAGGAAAGAGCTATTTTTCATTTATTGAAATAAAATTTTTGCAGAACTCGAACTTGGTAAAAATCCCCCATATTGTCTGATTCATCTGATAAATTTCATTCCTTTTTTCGTCTGAAAATTTTAAAATGACGAAAACCTCTATCAAAACAAACAATGAAATTGTACAGGCCCTGGTGCGATTTTTCTCACTTCAAAAGTTTTCTTTGAGTCCTCAGAGTGTTATCTTTCAAATATATAGACAGTATCCACAAACAGACTCGTGTTTGTGGGTAAAAGTAGAAAAGTTGAAAATTCTGCCGGTCGTGCTCCGGTTTCCCTGATTTCTGAACTGATATTTGCCTGCCTGATGTCCTCGTTATATTTGCCCTCGAAAGCCGCAAAAATAATAGCGAAGCGTCAACCACCCGGAAAAATGTTGGTTGTCGGCAGGTCCTTCAAGAGTCAAGAGTCAAGAGTGTCTTTCAAGGGGTTTCGCCGCCTGGATAGGGTTAACGACGTGTTGTGTACAGTATATTTTCTAAACTCTAAAAGTCTAAACTAAACTCTAAATCTAAATCCCAAGTATCTAAACTGAGTTTAAATGAACCCCCGCATAGTTGGGAAAAAGTACATTTTTGGGCAGATGACTGTTCCGTCCGCGCTACCTGTGTACCGTTCCCCCACTACTACTGGTAAAGGCCCCCCCGCTGACCAAGTTCAGTGGCAGCAGCTCGACGGTGTGAGGGGAAGCTGCGTAGTGGGGGGCGGTACACAGGTAGCCGGCGCGGAATTGACCATCGCCCGCATTTTTTCGTTCAAAATACACTGTTAAAAATGTTTGGAACTCTACAACTGATCCGAAATCCTAAAGTCGTCCCTATAGTCGTCACAAGTCGTCAACAGAAGTATTTCAAAGTCTTTCAAAATTTTTCAAAGATCCAATTGGATGCAATTATAACTTTCGGTTCATTACCTCGTGTTAAATAACTATAATAGTTCATTTTTTGTCTTATTTTTTAAATTAAAAATTCATCTTTCTTATTTGGAAATGAACCTTTTGTTCAAATTCATCCTTTCTTCAGAAATTAAAATTTTTTAAATAGATATCATCCTTTTAAAGGGAAAAAATTAAAATTCTTTGGTCAAAGTCATATTTCTGATTAAAAAGGAACTTTTTCAACAAATTAATCTTTTTAATCAGAAATTAAACTTGTTTTAATAGAAAATTTTTCTTTATATAATGACAGTTTATCTTTTTGGACAAAAAGTTATATTTCTAATTTAAAAATGTATTTTTTGTTAAAATTTATCTTTTTCTTCAGAAATGTAATTACTATGAAAATTCAAAGAGTCATCCTTCTTATTTAAAATTGGCCTTTTTTTGTTAATAATTGAACTGTCTGTGAAAAAGATTCGTCTTTAGTGACTTAAAAATTCAACTGTTTACATTTTGTTTAAAGTTTATTCTATTTTCTCTGAGAATTCGACATTTGATTGAAAATTCTTTTTTTCAAGGTCAATCTTCCACTATTTTGTTAAAAAATTCAGAGAATTAAGCTCTTTTGTTTAGCATTTATTTTTTTGGTTGAATTCAACTAATATTGATTGAATATTAAAATCTTTTTTGGTTAAAAATTCAACTACTTAATAATAATAATTTACTTATTTCAAATTACTGACTCGAAAGAAATTATTTCTTTGATTGTTCCTAGTAACTGTTTTGACTCAAAATAATTTTGTTTTGAATCAAGAAAATCATTTAAACAAATAATTTCTTTAAATAGAAGAAATTGCATGACAACATTTATTAAAATCAAATATTTTTTCTTTTAATGCAAAAATATTGGTATGTTGAATCAAAAGAACCTAGTCAAAAAAAGTTTTTATTTTTTTTATTTAAAAAGAACTTTTTTCTAAGTGTACATGTCCAGCATACTACGATATTCACGGAATTCAAGATAATTAGGGAATTCAAGAATTCTCGAAATTCATGGAATTCACTGAATTCAACAAATTCACGGAATTTACAATATTCACGGAATTCAAGAAAATCAAAAAATTTACGGAATTTACCGAAGTCACGGAATTCAAGAAAATCAGGAAATTTACGAAATTTGCGGGATTCACGGAATTTATGGAATTCACGGAAATGATGGAAGTCATGGAAATCCATGAATTCCGAAAATTCCATAAATTACGTAAATTTCTTCATTCCCATGAATTCTGTGGATTCCCTGAATTACTTGAATGTCGTAAATTCCTTGAATTCCTTGAATTCCATAACTTCCTTGGGGTGAACTTCCGATTAAGGTTTACCTCCAAAATCATTCAAACTGCGTATACCTATGTATTTTGATGCGCTGATTA
>JAAAKG020161521.1:0-29192 GCA_010014905.2 Druon quercuslanigerum
ATTATTGATAAAAATATTGATAATGGCTTATTAATCGACAATATTTAGTAATTTTCCATGATGAATATTATTCTCATACAAATTTTCAGCATTTTCAGTTAAAACAAAATATTTTTCTGTGATTGAGCATTGCAAAGAAGTATTTATTTATATATAATTAATTAACGACAATTAGGTTGAATCTTCAATGAAATATTTTTGTTAAATAAGTGTGCATTCAGTCATTAAGATGACCAATGGGTTAAATTAACCTGAGTAACAAATAATGTTTAGTTTATTTTAAAGAAGTTCGAACATTGTAGGCTAAAAAGATTCAAAGTAGGGTCAGTATTAAAGGGGAGGTTAAGTAGAGTCAAAGTAGGATCTTGAATATGTAGACTTTAGCCTCTATAGATTCAAAGTAGGGCCTATAGATTTAAATGGATCCCAAGTAGGCTCCAATGTTTCATTCTCTAGGAATTGAAAGTTTGAAGCAGGGGCTACGATTTTAAATAGTGCCAAAGCAGGTTCTAATCAAGAGCTGCAACTTCAAAGTAGGGTCTAAATTTCGACTCGGGTTTTCTAACCAATTTTTCAGTGTAGTAAAAACTAGGTGAGAAGTCTGGTTCTATTACATTTAACAAGTTGTCTCGTATTGAGTAAATTTTTTTGTAAATTTCTCCTTTTTACCGAAAACTTGAATTTGATACATATTCCATTAATTATTACTGAACATTACCTTAAAATTAGATAGCATCTTTCCCATAAAAAATAGCCCTTTAGTTTTTACAGTGGTTAATGGACATCTATGTTGCTATACGATATACATAGACATGAGAAAGACAACCGGATAAAAATCAATTTTTCGAAATTCTGTTTTTAAGAATTTTGAATGATGTAAAACACTATTTATCAATTCGAAGTAGATTTATTTAGAAATCATTTCTACCTTCACAAAAAAGCACTTAATATATTTTCGTGATTTTGTTAAAAAAAATTAGCAGTTTCAAAATTTGTGAAATGGAAAACTGTGTAAGAATGATTTTGTTTTCCCCCCTGACACATTAAAAAATCTTGCACCAAATCTTTTCACATTTTCAATGTAGAATTCTTTTGGAACACATAACTCCATAATTTTATTAAAATTTTATATTTGAAAACTTATTGTGGAATACTTTTTTTGTTTATCCTGTAAACTTTCAGTTTTGGTCTTTATCCAGTTGTCATTCTCTTGGCTTCGCACAATGGATTTGTTGGAATCAAAGAAAAATGTTTTGCTCTAATGGCAATTTTTCTTTAGTGTTTAAATATAATTACTTCAACAAAAATTATTGCTTTAATATAATTAAGTAATTTTTTAAGGCAAAAGAATATTTATTTAAACTAGGGAAAAAACCTATTACTGAAATAATTTCTTGAAACCAAAAAAAAGAAATATGTCATTTTTGAAAATTACGTACATTTTCATTAATTGAAAAGTATTTTTAAGTTAAATTAAAAAATATATATTTGAAAAAAGCGATTTTGTTAATTCAGGAAAACATTTTTCTATGTGTATAGGTTAAGAATTGTGAATTTGTTTATAATTTTTAATATAGGAGTCAACATAGTTTTCAGCGTTTTTGCCGAATTTTATTCTAATAAAGGCTTGGGGTTTTTCTAAGAATGATACATCCGTAATTTTCCGAATAGAAATGATTAATTGATTTTATTATAATTTGTTTAAACCAGTAACAGTTTGTTTTAAAAACGAGCGAAATGCTATAATAAAGAAAAACATAATAATAAATAAATATCAAAGTATGTTTTACAGAACAGCATAAGTTTGCAGGGTGGCCACCAATCCGGGATAAAGTCGGGAGGGAAATATTTCACCCGGAGATTTCCAGTATTTCATGATTTGTGCGTTTTGTAATTTTGTTAAAGTTCCTAGTTAGAAAGCATATAATTATAAAAGTGTTTAGAATATTTAAAATTAAAGGTTCTCAATGTTTCTCGTTTTAAATTTCACTTAAAACTACTCATTATTAATATATTTATCATCTTTACAATTTCTATAATTCGAATTAAAAATGATGGCTTTTAATTCGCTATTCTAAAATAATTTAATCTAAAACCTTAAGACTAAAGTTTTTTCTTAAATAAACTTTTCGATTAATTCTCTGAGTTTTTAAATGGGAAATTCGACATTATTGTAGCCTCAAATTGAAATAATCATTCAAAATGAAAAGAACATGTCGCTATTAAATATATAAAAAATTTATATTATAAGCCTTGATAGTCAGTTTTGAATTTGGTAATTTTAGATTTAAATATAAAGCAATTTCAATCTGCATAACATTTGACATTAAAAAAATATAAATTAGGTTCAAAGTAACAAAAAGACAAAAAATTAAACTATATAACTAAAATTGATACTGCACTAAATGCATAATTCCAGTAATTTAAGTGGTGAAACTAATTTTTGTGCCCTGAATTTCAATCTTGATCATTCAATTCATTTTTCGATTTTATACAAAATCGCCTAATTAGCTTTAATGTCAAATTATAATTTTATTAGGTAATCAAAATGTTAAATTCTAGAATTTCAGAAGCTTTGACTTTGAAAGATTCAATTTAGTTTTCAATAACAAATTGTCAATTTTTGATCGCTTTGAATTTATAATTGTTCAAATTCAAAAGTTTGAAATTTTAAATTATGTAATTTTGAAAGTTTTTAAGCATAAATAATACAATTTCAATTGCTCTGATTTTTCGATAATCTAATCTCAAAATATTATATTTTTAAGGTTTTGATATTGTCCTCTTTTCTAAATTTTTAATCTGCAAACATTTAATTTCGTGATTCTTCAATTCAAAATAAAATTGTGTGAAAGGCAAATCTATTTCTTCAGAATCTATGGTAACTAATTTGTAGTTATTTTTTATCTTACAGCAAAAACTCAAAACAGAAGATTTGTATCTATTTTACCTTTTTCTTTTGACGTTTGTTCTCGCGTGTGTGATGCCTTTTTTCGGGTTTCTTGCATGTGGATTCTTTAGAACTATTTTTAAAATCTTAGCGCTGGTTTGAATTTGTCCTTTTGTTTGCAGCCACCATCTCAGGGCAAACTTCTTTCCTCTAGAAGCCATTTCGATAACATCACTTTAATATTTATAACTTAAAACTACTAAAACTGTTGATTTGACAAACTGTGGCGATGGAGGTTAGCGGAAACAAAGAAGTATCCGTTACGAGGGCGCAGGCGTCGAGGCGAAGACACCAAATATTTTGCGCGTTAAAATTTAAGGGTGTTAAAAGAGAACTTAAAATTGTAAGGAGAATATGGAGCTTTAAAGGAGACATTAGTAAAACTCAAGAATATAGAGGAAAGACCTTTAATGTAGGGGCTGAAGGACTATTTGAAGTCGGCACCTCGTATGCTTTATTTTTAAAAAAACAATGTACCAACCTCATATCGATGGGTTCTACGAATAATAGGCTAACGTTTTGTTACCATTAAGAATTAGGCTCACATCATTTTGTAAGAAATTTAGTAAACAGGTGGAAGTGTTAAAAGAAATAAAAATCTTTTAAAATTTCTTGTTTTGAAAGTTATAGGAGCCTAAATTACATTACAAACTGTAATTCAAAATACTGAAGCGGGAAGATAGTCTAATATTCGTAGAAGTCATCGATATGGTCCTTATCCATGTCTTCATTTTAATTGATAGGAATTTAGTGATTGATTAGTTCCCGCTATTTCTTTTTATCTGCAAGTTTCTTCACCACTTCAGAAATAACGACAGTCATGCCAAGATTCAAGATTATAGGTATAATTTTTTGTTGTTGTACAGCGTAAAAATGATAGAACTTTACAATCTACAAAACTATTGAACATGTAGGTAATTAATATTTACTTGTTCGATACGGAGGGAATCTGTAATAAGAAGAGAAGTAGAATTGCTTACTCGACTAGGAAAAGCAATAAATCATTCTAACAGGAGTAATCGCAGTACTTAGGGCATGTAAGGTGCATACCAATGACACCTTATAGGGAAGAGTGTCCTACTACGTGCTGGAGCACATTGAGTGCAATACTTATGCCAGGTTTAACTTGTCTTGGCTGCAGAGTAGGCCCCCCTGCAGCCTTCAGAGCGATTAATTCGTGCTCTCGCGTCGGCGTAATTAATAATTAGTCGTATTCTTAATTAGACGGCGGAGCACACCAATCAATTAGGATGCCTTGGGATGAAGCTGTGACGCTATATCTGTGTGTATAACCTATCTTCCAATGCACATTCCACTATGGTTCTATGGTTCACAGTGAAACATATAAAGTGACATCATTTTCTGATTGTCATCTTCATCTGATGATCTGGTGATGATTTTGGCTTTTGAGATTTCTACTTTTACTGTTAGAGAGTTAGTTTATGAGATACAATCAGAAAATGCAAATATCATTTCGAACACTTAGAATCAATTTAGTTTTTTTATTCTCTTTGATTATACATTTTTTATCTTCTTCCTCTAAGAAAGTTCAATGAAAAAGTGGACCCATCATATCTTGGTGTATGTATTTGGATTCCTCACGTATTGAGAACAATACATTTTCAATCTCTCTGCTATCGCATCAATCATTTTACAGTTTTAAACTTATGTCCAATTCAGTATCAGGGATGGGTGTTCTTTATTCCATTGCTTATGAATCGATTATTGTTAAGAAATTCCTTAGGATTTGGAAAGATTTACACAGATTTCAAGGAATTTTACGAAATTGAAATTTTTTTTTATGAATTTAAACAAATTCTTAGCTATTAAGTGTTAAATAAATTTAAAGGATTTTGAAGGATTTGAAGAGATTGCAAAAGATTTTCAATTACGTGTATAGGTTTCCCGGAATTTTAAAAGATTTCAGAGTAATGTACGACATTTTGAGAGTTTTTAGAGATATTATTGGATTTTTTTAAATGTCAAGGCATTCCTAAGGATTTCAAAGGATTTTATTACTGTTTTCATTGGATTTCCAAGGGCTTCCTAGAATTGATAAGTATTTCAGAATATTTGACGAAAGTATGTCAAGATAATTCTAAATATTTTAGGGAATTTGACGGAATTTTAAGGAATTTTTATTTATATTAAGGGATTTTTATGGTTTAAAATTATATTCCAAGAACTACAAAATGTTCTAAATAATTACTTTTAATTTTTATGCATATTTCTGAAATTTCTAGTTCTGCTACATTTTCAGAGATATCGAAGGATTTAAAGGACTTTCTGGGAAATCTAACGGATGTCAAAGCACTTAATTGCATTTTGATAGATTTTAATGGTTTCCACGGATTTCAAGATTTTTAATTACATTTTGTGAAAGATTTAAATAGATTTCGCTAATTTTTAAGATATGACACGAAAAGTTGAAATTTTCAAAGAAATTCTAGGCAATTGCATCAAATTTTAAGTTTAAAACTTAACTTTAAACTTTATAAATCCATATTATTCGATCCTATTTTTTATTTTCGATTAAAAATAAATAGTATGTTTTAAAATTTGATTTAAGAATCAATTATTTAAGATCGAATTTTCAATTTTGGGAAACACAAAAGTGGAGTCTCCGGATTCAATAAGCTCGTATAAAATTTTTCACCTTAGGGTGTGCTGATGGGGAGGAAAGAAAGTTAAACAACCGAAGCGTCAAGCGGTACCAAAAAAACTGTTTCTCGAATATACAAGAGAATTTGGTTGAATAAAAGAAATTTTTATGTACATTCAACAAAGTATTTTATTGACTCAACCAAAACTTTTTTTTATCATCAAAATACTCCATCTACCAAACTATTTGGTTTATATAAACAAAAAATATGGTTTAGTCAAATAAATATTTTGTTATCCATGTCATAACCACATTCTAGGTTAGAACCAAAATTAATTTTGTTATTTCAACCAAATCTTTTTCTGAGTGTACTCTTAAGCGTAAGATTTTATGCGGGGTGATTGAATTCATAGTCGCAATTGTAAATGATTTATTATTCAACACCATCACCATACCCATTAAGGCTTTTTCATATATTTCCCTGTATAACAAAAATGATGTATTTTTTTTAGATGGCATACAGAAAAAGCTTGAAACAATAAATAAATTTGATTTCAAAAGCAATTGTAATATTGTCGTATGTGAAAGTTTTCTTCACTTTTTGATAATTCCACTTTAATTAAATCATCAGAAATATATATGTATGTCTTATTTTGTCTACTATTACGGCTAGAACATTTTTTTTAATAAATTGCAATGATATTCACCTTGAATAGTGATCTGTGGAAGACGTCTGCCTAAAATTAATAGGTTTCCTAATTTGGAGAAAAAATTTAAAAATTATGGTGTTTGTGCAATAAATCATTTTTTACAGGATTTTATATAATTTTTTTTTCTATTTTCTTTGATATAGAGTCTTTGATCTAGATCTAGACTAGAGAGTTAAAAAACACAAGCATGATTTATTATACCTGTTTCCACAAATTTGTCCGTATTCTCGCTCAAACCTGATTCAAAGAATGTACAGCATGCATAATACCCAAATGAATCGTTTAATTTAAAAAAATTATTCCTGGACTCATTGTGACATTTACCCCATATAGTTTGTACGTGACGTTTGGACTTGTCTCTCGCGTGAGACAACTCTCGGTAGTAGTTAAACCAAGATGAGTTACGACGCTGGAATATATATATATATAAGGAAGCGAACAATGTGCCGGGAATTCGAAGCATCGAGAAAGCTTCGTGGAAGATGTTGCACGACATGAGAGTTGTCTCTATAAAAAGAAGTTAATTGCTGAAAAAGTTTCCAAGGAAATTTAATTATTGATTATAATTTATTTAAAAATTTATACCTTCCATTTTGATTCATTACTATTTCAATGTCCTGAATATAATATTTTGTTCTTAGTCTCAAGTCCAAGTTTCGTTTCTTTAATTTTTAAATCAAAATTCGCCAAGTTAAAAATCTCTATGATTTTGCTTATAGAAACGATTCACTCTTTCAAACATTTAATCCCGCCGTGTTGTTACTATTTATAAACTTTGTTTATAACAAGTTTTTAAAAATTTGTTTCGGAAATTTAAATTCTCTAATATGAAGAGCCAAAATTTTGCAGTATGAGTGAACATTGGCGTCAACATATTAATTTTGTATGATAGAATCTATACAATTTTAGAAAATCTTGATCATGACAATATCATAACTTAGCGTTAATGATCCTTGGAATCATTTTGTAACAACTTATTGTTTTTTTATAAATGATTGACGACAATTTGCACTTGTTTCCTTATTTACTTTCTCACTATTTAATTTGCCAGCTTGTCCAGTTCCAGTCTGCATTAAAAAAAATATGTGAGTATACATTATGCACAACAAGGAAGTAAGTAAGTACAACAGGAAGGAAGTAAGTACCTTTACAAATGTGTAAAAAATTTCACGTTTTTATGATAACTTTTATTTAAAAAAAAACTTATATTATTTAACTCTAAGCACATTAATGAACTGAATAGGTAATTATTGTTAATTAATATAATGAACATTAAGCATTCCATATCGAACACACAAATTATACATAGATTTGTGTATCAAGAAGCAATCCAAAGCTGTTTATAATTGGTGTTTTTCTCTTGACAACATTTTTTATGCACTCTCGTGCATATAATTACTTCCGGACAAAAGTGAGATTTTTTCAGAACATATTTAGATAAGATTAGAATTTGTTGTGATAAATATCGTGCTCGACAAAAATATCATAATATGCTAATCTTTAATTTCAATCTTCAATCTTTGTGATGCATATGAATTTATTTAGGCATGTATACATTAATTGAAAGAATTTAATAGAAGTGGAATACGTGACAAAAAATGAAAAATCAAAGAACTCGAATTAAGTACATTTTTTAATTTCCTCGAATCAATCAGAAAATGATTGTCAAACATAATGCAAACAGGCCGTCTCGCCACTAATTATTAGTGATTTTTGTTAACATTAAAAATATATATATTTAGTGGTCGCTCATGGTAAATTTTGTTCTATGTATTTGTTTCTCAATAAATTGACACTATTTTGGTTTCTTATTTCGCTCTCTCACTCATGGATTTTACATTTTAACCAAAAAAGATGACATTTCTACATTTCTGACATTTCTTCATCAGGTGCTATTAATTCACTTCACAATTAAGCGAAAAAAAAAACGAGAAAAGGGGGAAGTTTCTTAAGGATAGGGAAAAAGGATTAATTTATTAAAAAAGGGGAATAGACGAAAGAGTGTGAAGTTTGAAATATGAAAGTGATTTTTATACTTATTAAATTATTATTGAACTCTATCGTTGCAGGGTCATCTTTCGCAAAAATTCGCAATATTCGAAATTTGAAGGAGTAGCGGCTCCGATGGATATACATACAGGTCTGACAGGATTTGTATCTAGATCAGACATTTACAAGTATTTTTATATTGACATATTATATTTATCATATATTAAATACTTTTGATTAATTACTATATAGTATGTTTTTATATCAGAAAAACTTTTTTAATATTCAAAATACAGCAATTCAATATATAATTGATTTGATCGCGTTTCTGAGAATCATCGATAGACCTATTGATGAATGAACGGTTTATTCAGTTTACATGGGGATATTATTTTTATTTTTGAAATACGGCAATACTATAAATAGTGTTTTTGCCCGAATTCTTCAGACGCATCCTATTGTTCAACCTTTTAGGACTTACCAGTACCGGTTTGTGAAGTTTGAAATAAATGTGTGTATTCTGTTTAGATGAGGAAAATTTTGTTTTGTTTGTTTTTGTTTTTTTAATTGTTTGATAGAGGATATTTTCATATTGAGAGTATAACAGTACAGAATTTGAAGTAAATGTTTGCATCTTCGAGACGCATTAGATTGATCTTTTGACGTAATTATTAGCCATTGCAAAAAGTCGTCCCGAAATTAAAATTTTCACCATGAAATATATCTTACTAATTTGCGAATTAAACAACAAAATGAAAATAGAATGTTTAAAAACTGACTTATGGATCATTAAAATATTTTGAGTGTTTTTTAGTTTTAAAAGTGAATTTCTTGTCATTATAATAGCATCTAGAAAAAAAAATCAAAAACCCAAAATTTTTTTTTTTTCGAAGCTTTGAGAGAGTCTCTAAACGAAGTTGTCAACCCCCTCAAAATGATAAAAAACAGGGTTGCTATAAAATCACAATTTTAAAATTCCCTGACTACCTAACTTCTCGTTGACCCATCTAAACATTTTTTCAGGTATAAAAACAAATTTACAGTTAGGAGAAAAATAATTTAACTGCAAAAAGTTTTTGTTTCTAAATTAATTTCCACCAAAAAATTTTTGATTTTCAATCAGAAAGAGTCAAATTAAATCACGAAAACTGAACTTTCAACTGCAGTTGAATCCTCAACCAAACCAGACTAATTTTTAAACCATCAAAGGGTATTTATAACAAGACATTTTCAACATTAAAATTATTAACATTATAAAATAACATTATTAACAACATTGCATTTTCAAACAAAAAGGATTTGCCAGTCCGTAAAGAAAAAAAACGCGTCAAAAATGTTAAATTTTTTAGGCAAAAGCACGAATTTCCTGCATAGAGTTTTCAACCCGAAAATATTAATTTTTTAAAAAATTAATTAAATTTTTAACTCAAACAAACGAGTTCTCAACTAAATATTTACAAGTAAAAAGATAAGTTGTCAGGAAAAAATGTAATTGTTACATTTTTAGTTCAAAAACTTTATTTTCAAATAAAACAAACGAATTTTCTATAATAAGTTTAGTTTTCAACCAGAGAAATAAATCTTGGACTAAAATTATGAACAATATTCAAGCAAACATATTTTTAACTAGGTAGTCGAATTTTTCAACCCAAAAGCTGGATTTCCTACGAAAGAAGACTTTTCAATAAAATACATGAAACTTGAACTAAAAAAAATAATTTTGCACCAAAAATAGATTAGGTAAAGTTTTGATAAATAAAAAAGAATATTTCACCAAAGAAATTAATTTTTAATCAAGAATCGAATAGGAAACTTTTAAGCAAAAAAGTAATTATCAACGGAAAACTTTTTTTCATGAGATGAATTTTTAACGAACAAGATTAAGTTTCTATTAAAAATATCAAATTTCTACAAAAAATTGGTTAGTTAAATTTTCAGTTAAAGAAACGAATTTTTAATTAAAATGATGAACCTTTAACCAAAAAAAAATTAATTTTTAACATAACAGTCTTTCAACCCAAAAAGTTTGTTTACTACTACTAAAAGAAAAATTTTCCTACAAAATACCTACATTTTCAACTAAAAAAGATCAATTTTTAAACATAAACATAATAGTTAAATTATCATTTAAAAATTAATTTTTAACCAAAAGAGACGAATATTCAACCAAACATTTATTCGTAATCAAAAGTAGAACCGTTAACTTTGCGGTCAAAAATTAATCTTTAGCTAAATAAAATAAATTGTTAATGAAAGAGTTGAATACACAACATAAACAAATTAATTTTCTACCAAAAAGACGAATTTTCGACCAAACAGAATAATTTTTTTTTAATTGTTAAATTTTCAACAAAATAATCAAATATTCCCTGTCTTTCCCTGCAAATGTTTAAATTCCATGACTTTCTCTGACTTTCTGGAATTTCCTGACTTGCAACAACCCTGATTAAAGAAGAAAAAGTCTCCATCCGCCCTACTCTTCAGCTCACATCCTAGAGGAAAAAATTTAATATACTTTATATGTAGCGGACATAAAATTTCATGCAACAAATAAGAAATGTCATTATCTTGTCTACTATACATAAACTACATATAACTTTTTCATCTGGGAATTTCCATTCCAATTACACAGTTTATTAGAAGTTGATATTTTTCACTGTTTCATAACCATGTCGATTCTTTCAACACAAATTATAATATCTACTTTATTAAATTCTTCTCTTTTGATTAATTTATTTTAAAGAAAAATAAGTATATTCAATAAATAGTGATTTCAGGTTCTGATAATATCCCAATTCTAAATCTCGAAAAATCTGCCTCCAATTTCTCTTCCATTCTCCCGTATATAATCAAAAATAGAAATTCCGAAGCGAGTTCATATATTCCATTAGATCGGATGGACGCAGTGTTGTATGGTGGACTGTAGAAATTTATTAGGCGCCTCGACTCATTTCCTCGTTGCGCAAGGGCCGAGTAGAGGCCCCGAAAAGAGAAATGACAACGTTAAACTCGCCAGTCGCCACAGTGTGTACTTAATGTGAATGCGTAGCGTTTGCCAGGTCTCTTTGAGCAGATATATGCATAAGTACGCCTCTATGGTCAATAACGTAATTTATGACCGGGCACCCTTCATAATTTGCATAGGCCACAAAAGGCACCGATACGTAGATGGATCTGCACGATAAGACTCCGCGGTGGGCCCTACCATTCCTACTGAAGCAAACCAAGTCAGAGATATCTGAGATTTTCGTGGGCAGGGGTAACGAAGGAGGACAACTATGTGGGGATAAGAGACAGGTAGATGTGTATATTCGTATGCGGGGGTAGGTGAACGAATTCTCTGTAAAACATGTAAATGTAAATGTAAACGTAGCCGAAAATGTAAATTAAAATACCTATTCATGTGTAGATAGGCAATCTTGATAAAGAGTCTGTTTTCAGGGGTCAACGATTCATTAGTGAAAATCCATTTCTTCGAGCAATATATAAGCCCCAAAAATTAAATTGATGTTCCTATTAAAGCGACACTCAATAAAGATGAGAAATTGCAACAGGAAAAAGTTTTGATTTGTTTCAAGGTTTCGAAGTTATCAAAGATTGCCAAGTAATTGTAAAAGATATCTGAAACCAATTTTAATTTTATATGTTTTTTAGAATGACTTCACAGTAATTTCCAGAGATATGTTTTATCTGAAGAGGGATAAAATCGTTGCAAAAATGATTCACAACCACATTCACAACTTTATGTGTAGTTCTCGATTGCTTGAAATGTTCTTATCCAAATTTCTATTGAAAGTACAGTGAGTTCCCAGACCGGGATCTAATAGGTTTGTTCTCACCCAACGTCAGCCCGAAAACTGGCGCAATAGAAAAGTTTCAAAGTATGTTCGAAATTTAGTATAATCGCAAATTTTTATTTCGCAAGCTATGTTATTTGCGCTAATAACTTTTTACTTGGCGAAGTTTAAAATTCGACAATCTGAATTTCAGCAGTTTAATAATTTACAGTTTCAATTGCTACACTTGCAGTTAAAAGTTCTGCAACTTGAAGCGCATCATTTTAAAGGTTTACAGTTCAAAGTGCTACATGTTGAAATACTGTATTTTAAAGAGCTATAGTGTGAAGTTCTGCATTTTGTTGTGCTGCAGTTTAAGGGCTTCAAATTTGAAGTGCTGCTGTTTGAAGTTATAAAGTTTAAATGTTTGTCTTTTAAAAGAGATGCAGTTTGAAGGGTTGCATATAAAGGATTGCAGTTTGAAATGCAGCAGTTTGAAGGGTAGCAGTATGAATTGCTACAATTTAAAGTGCTGCAGTATAAAATTTGGTACTTTAAAGTGTTGCAGTTTGAAAATTATGCAGATTAAAATGATCCGTATGTACACCTGGTGTAAAGGAAGTAAACAAAGCATAATTGACTTTGTTCATGCGGATGAAAGACTAAGAGGGCTAGTGAAAGATAAGAGGGTCATTTGGAGTTCTGAATGCAATTCTGATTATTATCTTCTGGTCTCCAAAATAAACTTCGGTCCGGATTGGAAATGAAAGAAAACCAAAAACAATTAAAAGTTATGAATCAAAATTGAGAATCTACAGAAACCAGAAGTACGATCAGACTTTAAGAAAAAGATAAACGAACGGATGAAAAGAAGACCTTGGAAAGCGCTAATAGAAAATAAAAATATAGAGGGCGTATAGGCTATGATTTAGGATGTTTTATTTAGAAGTGCGACTGAAGTGTGTGATACTGCGATTTTAGAAAGAAAGTATGGTGGTGCATAGTGGAATGATGAAATTCAGGCTGCCCAAAAAGCAAAGAAAGAAGCTTACAGCAGGACTTTAAACATCGCAGGTCATAGCGATGAGGAGAGAAATAGAGTTAAAAACTATTACAGACACAAAAAGTGGATAGTTAAGCGAATCGGCAATTAAAGTAAAGATAAAAGCAGAATAGAAAAAGAGAATAAGAGAAGAAAATACAAAACGACTTTGAAGGAAGCAAGAAACTGCTTAATAAAGAAAATTAATGGAAGTAAAAGTACAGAATTTGTCAGCATGCGAAATTGCAAAGGTGAAATGCGATATGATACAGCCACGATACTGGACGCTTGGAGAGACTACATCAGAGAAGTACTGAGAAAAGAAGATATATGACAACCACAAATGTGATGTAGGACACGATGTGTTATAAAACTCAATTTAAAAAAGTCTGTGTCAATGGGGTTCAAGATATAAGTAGGAACTTAAAAAACGGTAAGGCTGCGGGTGTAGACAGTATTAATTCTGAAACGCTAAAATATGGTGGCGAGTACATACCTCATGGGATGTGCGAATTGATGATTTTGTGTATCGAGATGGGAGAAGTCCAAGACAACTGGAAAGAAGCGATTATCGTACCAGTGTACAAAAAAGGAAGATAAAAGCACCTGCAACAATTTCAGAGGTATCAGCCTATTAAGTGCTGTAAGCAAATTATACATAAAAATATTTAATCGTAGGGTTATGAAAATAACAGAAGAACAGATATAGAAGTTCAAAGAGTATTTATGTCAGGAAAGTCATGTGCGAATCAAATATCTAGTTTAATTTGCTAGGCTTAATAAATACAAAATTGAAATACAATAAAAAAATTTTATTCATTATATAGACTTTTTATACACAAAAACATCAGTCAAACGCATCACCTCGAAAACTAGGTAGGTCCGACTTTTGGAAAAAATATCGAAACTCGGCCATCTTATAGGGAACCTATCCATTGCCATACGTAATCTAAAACTTTTTGATTAGATAGAGATCTTTGTTAAAGAAATATTTTAAAAATGTATTAAGCAGATATATTAAGCCCTAGACTTGTTAAGTCAGAAGAGGAAACTTAATGTTCTTACTGAGACTCCATGTCTATATTAATTGATTTCACTCCATGAAAATCTTTTTTTTTATTGGAACAAACTGAGGGGAGATGGATGGTGCGAGAAGAAAAAAACGCAAATCATCAAATAATGGCCAACCTAGTGTTAGAAGGCATCACCTCACAGGTAAAGATGGATCTTGGTTGACGGGTCACGCACACAGAACTGCTCTTTAGTGCATCAAAAAAGTGCAGTTTGAAGGTGGCACTTGGTGAAGACTGACCGGTCAGTGAGACTGGCAGGCAGACCCATTGTTGGTAGCAGAAGAGTAGCCCCTAGTAGCTACGAAGTGGTAGCCCAAGGCTACTAGAAGATTGCCGGCAGACAGGTGGGTGAAGCGAAGTATGGCCAAGGTAGAAGGCATCCTCCACCTTTTTCTTCCCATCTACCTCCTCCTCTTCTTTCGGGATGCGTTCGCCTTTCCTTGGTGCCCACTTAGCCGCACGCGAGCCTTCCAGAGGTCCAGAGCTCGGGGCACGAGATACAGCAGCGACTTCTTCGAGAAAGAGGAGCAAGAAGAAGATTATGATGAAGAAGAGGGCTAAAGAAACGGGGTCGGAAAGGGAGAGAAAGAAGAGCAACTAAGGGCGCATTAAGCATGGATTTATTCGTGCCTTGTAGAAGGAGGCACCCAAAATTGCCCGATTACAGTATTACACCGCCACCACCGCCGCCACCACCATCGAAAAGATGATCAAGTGAAGGAGAAGCAAGAGCAACAACCACGGCAACGACCAGGACCAGTTGTAAAAGCTGAACCAGCCGTTCTTTTGCAACGACCAATCGACCCGGCTGTTTCTCTTTGGAGGGTGGCAATTTGCGGTAATATCGCCGCGCCAGTAATAGGTCCACGTAATGTGCAGCCGCGACTGCCTGCCGGGGGTCTTCTTGGAAATAAGCTGTATTCGCGATGTCAACATGTATAGGGGGAGACATGAAGACTATCTATCATTTCCTGGTCTCGGAGGAATTTTTCCCCATTATCATAATTAGCCTACTATTCAGCAGGTGCTCACTGAAAATATCTTCATGGACGCCAAACAGACCGAAATATCTAACAAAATTAGTAAAAATTGGTAGTATTCCTTAATGTCATTACATACCTAAGTACTAAATTTGAAGCGTCTATTAAAATTAACAATAAGTCAAATTAGGCTTTGCCTGTCTACAAAAAAGGGCTTCGTAGCCAACTAAAACGTGAATTAGTTTCTTTAAATCTCCAGCTCCCACACATTCCCTCCTCGACAATTCCCCCTACTTACCCATTCCACACTTTCCGTAATTCCCCTCTTATCATTTCTATTCACTTCACATTACCCCCTCCCACTTCTAATTAAAATCCCTACTTCCCCTCATAACCCCTACCACATATCCTCCCTAATAATTTCTTCCTAATAAATTTTCAATTTGAAATTACTCAATTTTGAATGGTTTTAATTTTATTTTCAAGCGACTAAGACTTTCAATTGGAAATTGTACAATTCTGAACAATTTCAAGTTCAAACCATCTTTCAAAATCTTATTCTTTCTGGTCGAAAACATATAAAAACAATCCATTTGCCTTTTCCTGATTTTCTAGGATTCGCCTTTAAATGATCATCCTGAATGTAGATATAGTCTAGATACTTATTACTGATGACATGACGTAATGACCGTGATATAGAAAAACGCGAATATCTCCTAAACTAAAACCAGCCATTTTCTAAAATACAAAAAAAAATTAAAAGTAGGTGCCTACTGAAAAGGATTTCGTAGCCTTAACTAACATTAACTGAATCGCTTAAATCTCCCTCTCCTATAACATTCCTCTCCTACTCCCCAACCATTTGCCTACTTCCCTTCTCTACCAAAATTTACCCTCCTATTACTTTACGTCCCCACACTTTACCCACTAACCCTCTCCTTACTTTCCCCCTGCTTCCCCTCCTACCCTACCTTAATTATCACAACTTTCTTTTCCGTACTTCCCCACCTCCTACCCCCCTACTTACCCTCACTTCCTTAATAACATCCTCTCATTTCCCTTACTAACCCATCACCCCTCTTCTAGCCCCCCCTCACTGTCCTTCCAGGGAAAATATTATGACGAACGGGCAGACGGACAGCCAGATCACCGAAATTGTAAGGGCGTCTGACCGGAGATACGAAACCCTAAAAATCGAGAGATTCCATCAGAAACATAAAATATTTTTAAGAAATATGTTAAAACATCGATAACTCTTAATAGTTTGGCGTCAACAATCGATTCAAATGATCCCATGCTTGTACATGTGCACTAATCTAAATCTTTATTAGAAACGTCCAGGTTGTAGAAAAGAGAGTATTTCTCTTGAAGACGATAGCTATCGGCAAACTAGGAATGCCTGATGCAGTTAAGGCAAGTTTCCACGATGCTTCTCCAGAAGGCGGAAAAAATAGTTTATTCTTCAATTGTGAACTCCTAGAATCTCTCGGTTGCGTTTAAAGACCGTATCGCACCTGACAGCCTCAGCTTGACGCGTGGGGTTGAACTTTCATTCCAACGAGTTTCTTGCACACAGGTCTTCATTGGTCCGACGAGACTCACTCATACAATTGGTATGAGTGCTTGCTAGTAGGTGTATGGTGTTGAAAGAGGAAGTGCTTTAGTGCCCTCTTCCACTATCTACTACCAGGTACTCCAAAAGTGCTTTCAGATATTTTACTGGGACAAGAAACTTTAGCAGAAAGTGGCAGCCCGAAGCTATAAGTAAGATAATTTTAGAGGTGCGTTTCCTGTAGAGAATGAAGTAAATCCTAGGAGTAGTTAACATCTTAGTATTAAAAAATAGAATTGGTCTTTTAATTTTCTTCGGTTAATTAGTTCATCAGTTTTATTAAATTTTTTTTCAATTTTTTGCTTATTTGGAGCCTTTTAATCTTCCACATGCAATCCTTTCCTGTTTCCTTTATCCTCGCGAATATTAAGGAAAGAGACTGGTGAGTGTCAGTGGCTATCAGGCGTTAATGTCTTGTTAAAGATATTACTTACGCTAGTAATCGGATGCCGCAGCGCTAAGAGGCGATAAATTCAATGCATTACATGTGGTCGGGCAAGGCGATGAGTAAAATATGGATGGATTCACTGACGAATGCCTGACTGCTTCCTTATGTTCCCCCATTACGCCTTGCTGTTTACAATATATGAAGATATATACAGGTATACGCATGCGCATTTAAGTTGGTACTAATATTATACAGGAGTGTATTACGCATGAGTGCACTTGACGAGGATAAGCAACGAGTATCTGCAATGTAAAAAGTACCCTTCCCGACAAATTATAGAAGAATTTCATCGCTTACATTATATGCATGCTTCTTGATACAAGATTATGATTGTGCAAAAAACAATGTTTTATATTCAAACATCTTAAAACGTGAAATTAGGGATATTGATGTTTGAACATATTGGATTACAACATGGAAGATATTGATGTGTGAGCATCTTAGACCACCGCATGGAAACTATTGATGTATAACCATCTTAGAACGCAATATTGAGGGTAATAATTTGCAAACATTTTGACCTGTGACATAGAGGGTATTGATGTATAAACATCTTGAACCATGATATGGTTTATATTTATGTATAAACATCTTGAACCATGATATGGTTTATATTTATGTATAAACATCTTGAACCACAATATAAAGGGTAATAATGTGCAAACATATTGAACTGCGATATAGAGGGTATTGCTGTATAAATATGTTTAACCATGATATGGTGGATATTGACGTGTCAAATATCTGGGATCACAACATAGGTAATAATGTACAAACATCTTTAACTGCGACATAGAGGGTAGTGATGTATGAACATTTTGAACCGTGATATGGTAGGTATCGATGTGTAAGCATCTTGGTCCACAATATAGAGGATAATAATGTTCAAACATCTTGAACTGTGATGTAGAGGATATTGAGGTATAAACATCTTGAACCATGACATGGTGGTTACTGATATGTGAACATCTTGGACCACAATATAGAGGGTAATAATGTGCAAACATCTTGGATTGCGATATGGTGGGTATTGATGATATAGAGATATATAGAGTATTGATGTGTGAACATCTTGGACCATAATATGGTGGATATCGATGTGGGAATATCTTGGACCGCGAAGTGGTGAGTATTGATGTGTAAACATCTTAAACATCGATCGATATAGAGGTTATTGATGTCTGAAAATCTTGGACCACAATATGGAAGATATTGATGTGTAAACATCCTAGAACCCCTCATGGAATGTATTGTTGTGTAAACATCTTAGAACGCAATATAAAGTATATTTATGTTTAAAAATCTTGGGCCGCGATACAGAGGGTGTTGATGTGTATATATCTTAAATCACGGGATTGTGCGTATTAATTTCGAAACATCTTGGACCATAATGTGCAGAGTATGGATGTGTGAACGTCTTGGTCCACGATGTATAGGATACTTAATTGTAAACATCTTAGACCATCATATGTAAGCTTTTGATGTTTGACATATTGAACATACTATTAAAAATTTATTTCGGAATTTTACGATACTTGTATTTGAAGTTTTTCGTAGTCACATGTTTCGTAAAATTACGAAAGATTCGTAATTTCTAGTAGTGCTGACGGCATCATCTTCCAGTTACATGTTTTTTAAAAATACGAAATTTTTTCGTATTTTACTGTTTATTTTGTTTGTTTGTTACTATTTGTTGCTTAAAATTAAAATCATTTTGGATTAAACGATCAAATATTTTATTTTCTGTTGAGGATTCATCTTTTTGGGTCAAATACAGTGTTTCTTTATTCACGAACCAAATTCAAACATATCTTTTTTAAATCAAAAAATTCGTCCCTTTGGATTTAAAATATTCAACATTCGTCTTTCTTTTTTGATAATTCGTCCTTTTGGATCGAAAATTCATATTTTTTGTAAATAAGTTCTTTGTTGAAAATTAAACTATTTGGTCAACAATTCAACTCTTTTGTTGAAAATTCACGTCTTATGCTTGAAACTTCAATTATTTTGTTTTAAATGCAACTATTAAGTTGCAATATAATCTTTTCTTGTTGAGCATTCGTCTTCTCGGGTTTAAAACTCAAATCTGTCATTGAAAATTCATCTATTTTGCTCAAAATGTACTATATGAATTCAATATTGTGCCTATACATTATTTTATTGTAAATACTTTATTCTCTTATATTTCCCCTGTATTCGTGAAAAGTTTCCATATTTTCTATGTTCTGAGAGCATTTTGGGCTGTGAAGTCTGTTGAAATATTATGTTTGTATGTTTTATGTTTTATTTCAGGTGTTTATCAAATGAAGCCGAAGAAAGAAATTTTTCTTTTTTCGATTACCTGCAATAAAAAAGGGGATGTTGTGGGAAAAATTGTTCAAAATACTAATATCTTAGATCGCAATATCGAAGATAAAACCTTTGTCAGAGCGTTAAATGCCTTGGATTTGTATAGGATTTTAGTTGTAAATTAACGTTTATTAAAGATTATTCATAAATCTGCCTTGGTTCGTAGTATGGAAAGCATGTATCGGGGCTAAAAATTATATTCAATTTCAAGGTTCAAAGCTTTAGGATTAGTTTTATCCAATTTCTTATTAGCAGCACACACGATAAGGTTTCGTATCAAGAGGATAAGTTAGAGGAGAAAATAGTAACTTGAGAGAGTTAACAGGTTTGAGTTATCTAAAACAAAAGAAAGGAAAGGCGATGCGGGAAGGACAATTAATCTAAGTTTCCGGGGCGTTATTTATGACCGACAATATCATCCCGGGTGGTTCGAAAGATCACGACTACCGTGACTCACCCACTATCGTAGAGGCGTAATCCGCGAGACGGATGTTGAACCTATCAGTTGTAATATCTGCACGGCTAACTGCCACCTTTTATTTCAATTAAATAGAGTAAAAACTTCGAGCTTTTTGACTGAATTGTCTTTCAAACAATAACAATTTAAGAATTGATATTTTATTGCCAAATTTAAGACATCTGGAATACTGTTGAAGTTCTTGAACTTTTAATCATCTCAATACACCATTATTTCATCCTAGATTTCATCGCAGGAACGTCTTCAGAATTACTATTCTAAACTTTTGGAGAGATAAGATCTTTCTGAGCTCTTTTGAGTTTTATTATATAACCTGATCATTAATATGTCCTAACTTTAGGAATATAGAGAATATTGTACATATGTATTGCTCCATAGTAATTGATCATTCAAACATGATAGGACAATCTGTAAATTACAAATTATAGGCTTGTCGTCCTGATTTTTGTGTTTAATTTAGTACTAGATTACAGATTAGAGATATGTTTATTGAAAGGTTTAAAGATAGACACCCATGTTCCCAGTGCACAGCGTCCCAAAACGGGAGCTGTCCGTCGGCGGAACGATTAATCTTCCAGGTCGTAATGCTGCGACCGTTATCGGCTATCATCCGAGTGGTGCTCCCAGCGGTGTACCTATGGTTGCTGGACGTTCGTGCCGATCCGCTATGAAGATAAGCCATAAGACTTAGGCGTGATAGACCTGCCGCGACTGATAGA
The DNA here is from genome assembly GCA_010014905.2 of Druon quercuslanigerum. Lineage (NCBI taxonomy): Eukaryota > Metazoa > Arthropoda > Insecta > Hymenoptera > Cynipidae > Druon > Druon quercuslanigerum. Next base: position 20,729 of record JAAAKG020161521.1, read on the forward strand.
ACTGCCAGAACTGCCAAGAGTACCCGACGGAAGTGTTGGGAGTTTGCCTATTCTGACGTTCTTACAAAAGGCCACTGTTCACATAATGTTGAGAAATATATACATATGTATCAGCAAATCGAGAGATGATAGCTGCTTATTATATATAATACTAGATTCGAGTTGTGTGGACTACAGTTATCGAGCTGTTTTTAATTTGATCGAAATCAATTTCATAATATATTGACATGGTCAGGATTACGTCTTTTTTTGTTGTATTTTAGATGTAAGGCTTTTCAGTTGTTCCTTTTTGCATGGTTGCACAGGTCGCTTTCTTTTAAGTGAACACTGCATCCTTATATCATTGTCGGTGTAACAAGTAGTCGCAGATTATCTGGTAACAAACGGACCAGCCACAGAACCAGAGGATGTACAGATCACCCTGCAGAAGGAACGGATGGATGGATTGGTTGCAGAGACGAACTCTTAGACAGATGGTATGCCTATTCACCACATTGTTTCAAGATTAGAGATAAGAAAATGCCTCTCAAGTATCGCGGGAGTTATAATGATTATTCGATATAGTGCTACCTTCTAAGGCTTCTTTACTTCCGTGTCACATTCTTGTTCAAGTAATATTTTTCTATATACGATGAAGACATATCTGTTAAATATTAGTTTGCAGATAGTGACTTTCTCATGTAACGAACAATTATTCCATGCACAAGACAACACGTTTCTCAAAATGAGTTGGAAATTCATACAAAAGGCCAGAAGTCGAGAATGAGCTTGAGAAATATGTCATGATTTTATCAGGGAATCATTTTCTAAGGCATAAACAATAATTGTTTGGAAATTTTAGATTGTACGTATCGTAGAAGTAATAGCTAATAAAGAAAAAAAGCAATTATTAAGTGCAAATGCAATTTAACCCTCTATTGCTCTTTCAGAATATAAGGATAATAGACAAGGTAAGTAGGTAACCGAGCCTCGCTAATGTCCTCACGTATTGCAATTTTAATGCTGACCGGTAAAGTTCAAGCAGAATATCGATTTCAGATTCGAACTGGTCTTTCAAGTAACAAGCTCTACTTGAAAAATATTTGCGAAATTTAAAATGTGATTAACATATGAGCCTAAAAACCATCAGTTCATAAACATTTCTGTACTGTATTTCAGGAACTGGATTCCATCAGTGAAAAGGTGGGTTGTCCAAACCTTTTCTTCTTCGAATTTTCACGCATATCACAGCCCTAAATTTCTTCGAATGCACCAAAGCTAGGTGTGTTTTTTTTTTTAACAAAATTATATTCAGCGGCCCTACGAACTCCATGAAGTTTAACACTTATTTCTCATGAGAAAAAACAAACGTCTCTGTACATTTTATTCTAAATAGTTAATATTAGGTGTACCCATTTGAACCCAAACATATCTCTTCAAAATTAGCTATAAAATACAATACAAAAATTATTTAAAAATTGCACGCCCATTAGTCTATTTTACAGGCTTCCAAGAAAAGCCAGAACTAAAAAATTCGGTTTTACGAGTTTTTGGCGCCTATTATTCATTTTTCGTGGCTCTTAAAACGAAAGATTGTTTTTAATACGTTGAATAATAGTTTTTACTGATATTCACATGTTTTACTCAATTGTTGAACAATATAATGCTATTTATAAGAATATTTTCTTAAAATAGTGCTAGAAGGTAATTATTCCATTTTTACAGGAATCTTTATCCTTTTTATATGAAAATTCACGCATCTCGATGAAAATTTGAGGACCTATCTTTTAAATCTATCTTTGGTACAACATTAATCTTTTGGGTTGAAAATTTAACTATTTGGTTAAAATTCAATTATTTTTGTTGAAGATTTATTATTTTAGTTAAAAATTCCTTTTTTAACTGAAAAATAACCAATTCCATTCAAAAACTATTTTATTAGGTTGAAAATTCATTTATTTTTTGTTATTGTTGAATATTTGACTATTATATTTCCTGTTGAAAATTCATTTCTTACTTTAAAAACTCAACTATTTTGTTAAATACTCCTCTTTTTTAAATATATTTCCTGTCTAAAAATTGAATGATTTTTCGATTTTGTCTGTTCCATTTTATGTTGAAATTTGCTGTTTTTTGTAAAAAATTAAATTTTTTAGATGAAAGTTAAAATTTGTCTGCTTTTGGTATAAAATGATCTTTTAGTTAGAAAATTTAACTATTTAGTTAAAAACTAATTTTTTTTAAGTTTTATGATTTTAGTTAAAAATTCCCTTCTTTAACTGACAATTTACTTATTCCATTCAAAATGAGTTTAGTAGGTTAAAAATTATTTATTTTTTTTTGCTGTCGATTTAACTAATCTATTTCTAGTTAAAATCTAAAGTACATATTTTATTGAAAACTCTTTTTATTTGTTAAAAATTTGCTTCGTGACTAAAAATTGAATTAATTTTCTATTTTGTCTTATTTTTGTCAAAAACTAAAAGTTTTTAACTGAATATCTATTCTATTCGCATTCTTTGTTTCAATTTAAATGTTTCTGATTAAAAATTAAATTATCTTTTAAGTTTGACATATCAGTTATTACATGTTTTGTCGAAAATTTATTATTTCATCAAAGATTTAATCACTTTGGTTGAAAATTTATGTATTTTGTTAAAAGTTTATTCTTTCTTTATTGAAAATGCATGCTTCTTACGTATTTGTTACTAAAAGTATTTAAAATATATTTAACAAATTAGAACTGTCAGGGAAAATAAAAAATTGGTCAGAGACATTCTTTAATTTCTGCCAACTACCTTTATTTTCATTATGTGCATATAATACATACACGTATATATTCATATACTATCCGTAGATGTATTAAACTTCTTGTTTATTTTTTTTCTAATAAAAGCTTTCTCTCTTTTTTCAGCCACATTATTTGAATACAATACTTTAATCTTTCCAAATAAAAAGTGAAAACGCTATTATATTTGAAGAAGCAACGTTGATGACTTCCGAAAGTACAAGATAAGCTGAATTAGTATTTCATTACAAAGAGCTTAACATTCGAATTACGATCCTTTAATAAGGATCACATAAAGCAATCAGCCTCGCCCATCTCTCTCCATTGTCGAGTGTAGGTCTCGAGTAGCGTTTTATTTAAATTTCTAAGCAGTCAAAACGGTTCGGACTGGTCCCGACTCAGCAGAGCGATCGAAACAAAAAATATCGACTTCTGTTTCCTCTGGATTTATGCCCTGAAGCAGACACCACGAATATCGATCTGTCATTCGAACGATGAGGGTGACGATGGGGTTGTAACATGAATGAGATGCTACTGACCTGATACCGGCTTTGAAATGGTCACACGGGCTCTATTCCGTGAGTGTGTTTGTTGGTGTCACCAATCTCATACCGGTTTATGATAACAATCTTTTTATCGCCGTGGGACATCTTGTATTTGATAATGAGTGGTGTAAGTTTAATCAATCTTGTGAGTTTTGACAGTGGTACAAAGTCGAATTTGTAAGTTGTGTTTCTCTATTTATGTTGTTTATTATTTCTAGAAATCATTGTTTTTTTTTTTATCAAAATCACGTGGCTCACAAATTTGAGCACGCTCACATTTTAGCAAAGACATTTTAAATTTAATACTTAAACCATTGACAACTTGAATTTTGTGACTTTTATTTCAATTTTTTTTTGGCTTTAATTATTACATTCTCATCACGTTTCATCCAAAGCGAACATTTTTATTACATTCTGTTAAACTCTGCTATGATAAATGTATTTTATTTTCTGTAACTCATTCACGGATTTCTGCTTCAGGTGAAACAGTTTGCACATTTTGGATGAAAATCCAATCTTTTATAGTTATTAACATTTTTCACGATAAAAAACTATGTGTCTTACTGAAAAGTGATTAAAGGAAAATTTTTAGAACTGTTTGGGTTGAAAAATTTTGATGTTTTAACATTTTTTCGTATCTAACATAGTTTACCGAAAAATGGAATTTTTTTATTTTTAATAACATTTTTCACAGGTTAACGAAATCGTCCTTTCTTTTTTAGACCGTATTGCAGTACACTTATTAGTTCCATCTAATCGGAAAAATTCATCGAAAGTTATCGTTTTCTCTAGGGTGGTTCTTATTGATATTTAGTGAACATTCTTTTCAAATTTCTTTGGTCTCACTCTGCAGTTTTGCTCGAATTCCCAACGAAAAAATCTTCTCCAAATTTGAGCGTGAGGGATTAGCGGATTGATATTTGTCACTTTAAATGTGTGCCGATCCTTTTATTAATTTCAAAAATTAGAATTGACACCCAACAATTAATATTTAGCGGTACCGCAAAGCTCATGCAGTTTCCTATCGATTTAAAATGAGATAAAATCAGCTTTTGGTAAATCTAATATTCGAAAAAGATGAAATATAAAATATCAAAAAAGATCCCAAAAAGAAAACGCCATAAGGGCCGAATTTTACATAATACTACGATTTATTAACGATTTTCGATTTTTTTTATAAATAATCATTATTCATCAATTTAAGAATATTGAGTAGACGGCATGGGTTATTTAATTGAAGATGTCAATTATATAATTTGTTTAAATAATTTTAGAATTGTTTAAATAATACTTGTTTATTCAAGTATATCATTTACATAAAAAAGTAGAAGAAACCTTCTATCGCACCAAATTTAGTATTTTGAAGTACTAATTTCTTTTCTAAACAAACAATTTAAAACAACATACCCCTAAAGGTTTAAACAAAATAAAATTTTTTAAAGAATTCAAATTTATTTAAACAATTTAAATAATAATAGTAAACTATTAATAGTATAGAACAAATTAGTACTTGAAAATATTAAAATTTTTAAATGATTGAAATATTAAAATTACTAAAATTTGAAAATAATAAAAATATTAAAATATTAAAACTTACGTAAAGAATTACCCAAAAAAACTTGAATTGTCTAAACAATTGATGGTTATCTAATAGTATGATTCAGTATTTTGAAATGACCGATTAATGATGAAACGAGATATCTTTTAATGTGGAACAGGGCACTTTAAATATTTATTATTTTTTAATTAAGGAAGTAATTTTGAATGTTATTTTGTATATAGTAATTTTATTTATAAATTTTTTATTCAAATTGTTAACAAAACAACAATTTTCTGAAAATTACGTAAAATTTAATTTGTTCAATGACGAATCAATAGCGTTTAATAATAAATAAATATGAAATGTGATAATGAAAATATTTTTAAAAATGATTTTACAAATTTTAACTAATCATGATATACTGCTATATTTATAAGAGGAAATTAATGCATAAAAGATTTTTCTGAGCTCCAGAAAAACGTTGAAAAATTGTTTCCGTTAAACGAAGATATAAAAAAATTATGAAAGTCAAAATATTCTCAAAAATATGCAAAATCAATATTGAGAAAATAAAGACTGTTGAGACTGGAAAGGGAATGATCGAAATTCATAAAAAAATGTAAACTTTTCTTATTTCTGTATTTCAATACAAATGAAAGCATTGATAAAAATAGATAGAATATTAAATTAGATTGAAATCAAATTTAAAATCCTATTTAATATCCAATATTTAAGTACAACAATCATTATTTGTTTCTATTATAACCTGATAACATATAAAAATTGTTCTAAAGAAGGAAAAAAATTGTGGAAAAAAATAAAAAAGAAGGTAGAAAAATGAGAAGACAACCAACCAAATCCCGTTCCTTCGTTCTTTTTTTAAATTTCATTCGTCTTTCTTATTGTTATCATTATCAAATCACAATAAAAAAAATCGTCAATAATATTTAAGCATGTAGGAACAACCAAAAAAACAACGATCCTCGCTCTTTAATACCTTGAATCAATACCCATTCTTCTTTCCTCTTTTTTCTTTTTATTCCAAATTTTTTTTTCTTATATAAGAAAATTTTTATCTTTTTTAAAATTACAATAAGAACATTTTATGGTTGTTGTCAAACTTTGGTCATTGGATTCTTAGTTTTATTTTCAGGAATTCTGTGCATTAAAAATGTATAGATACAAAAAAAGAAAAACTTCTGTTGACTTCGAAAAAGGGACAGTGTTCTGTGACCCCGTACGTGTCTGGTTCTGCCCGAAATTTTACTTTTAATTTCATTCTAAATATTATGCATCAGTCTTCTAAATATCCATGAAACATAGATATTAAATTTTTATTAAATAATTCAGCTTTATAATGAGCATTACAAAACATATATATTTCAACATTTTTATGCATATATTTCCCTTTAAAATCTCCTTTAAATGACAGCATCGATTTTCTAATATTTGGACATTACTATATTCCTATATTATTTAATAGTTTCTATTTTTTTAAGAACTGCCACATCACTTTTGCAACCTTAATTTACTGATTTTTTGTTCGAAAGGAGCTGCCACAAAAAGCAAGCTCTCGTGCTAAAAAGGAACCCAAAATGATAAGTGGTTTTAAAAGAACCCAAAGTATGGATTCGACAAGTTCTTTTTGTCAACAATGTATTTTTGTCACTTCCACCTTCACTTACTTCGAAGATAATTCGGATTAAATAACAATGCACAGCCCCACGCTTTTAGGGACATGCTCAGTTGAAAACGTCGGCACCCCCCAATGGCCATCTATCGGATATCAACAAACTAAAAAGGAACCCTCAAAAAGATTTCCTTTGAAATCTTAGTATTAAAGGATGCCAACTTTTACTTAAGCCGCAGCTTCATTGAACCCTCTAATTTTTTTCTGTATTTCTTCGACCAAACCAATTTTTTTTTAATCAATAAAAATTTGTTTTATTCGACCAAATTCTAGTGCATATCCAAGAAAACAGTTTTTTTTGGTTCAAGACATTTTTTTCTGAGTGTAACAGTATAAAATCATTTTAGAATAAAGTTGAGGCTTTTCTCGGCGGGGCAAGAAACTTTACGGGAAGTCAGTGGCAGGAACGCGTAGGCAGGGAAAATCGCATTAGACGAAGACGGGGAACGCTTAACCGTGATTTAACCCGCAGTTTAACCGCTTTCGTTTACAACTACCGACAGCTGGACAATTGCACGAGGCGATACCGAGCGTAGGAATATGGAAACCACGATTACTGCAGAAAAGATGGCTTGCGGCGCACTTAGTAAGACGAGGTTACTAAAGGGCCGTCCATAAACTATGTTAACAATTTGGCGAATGTGGAGGGGGGGGGGGGATGTCCCAAAATTAATGGTTGGGAATAGGGGAAGATGAAGTTCAGTGAAAGTAACGTTACGAACATTGATAACTTTTAGTAAGTTTCCTGATAATAAATTTTAATAAAGTTTGTGGATTTTTCGAATGATGATTCTGCAGCAGTGCAGGTCCTTATCTCGTATTCCAGTTTTTCAGCTTAAGCCACTTTTTTTTATAAATTCATTCTTTTGATTAAAGAATCATCTCTTTGATTAAAAGTTTAACTATTTAATTTTTAGAATATTAATGCTCTTGATAAAAAAATCATCTTTTGGTTTGAACATTGAACTCTTTGGTTGAAACTAACTACTTTGTTGAAAATTTGATTTCTTTTTGGTTAAGAATTAATTTTTTGAGTAAAAATGCAACTTTTACATTTGTCGTTATTAATGCATATTTTCAATTGAAAATATAACTTTTCTAATTGAAAATTTATTGAAAATTTATATTTTTAGGTAGAAAGTTAATCTTTTTGGTTAAAAAAACGGTTTCGTTGTAAATTCCTTCTATTTTTTGTTGGAAATTAATTTTTCTAACTAAAAATTTATCTATTTCATTTTTGGTTCAAAATTACTCTTTTTCAAATTGAAACTATAAGTTTAGATATTTATATCTTTTGTTAAGAAATAGTCTTTTCGTTAAACAATAAATTTTAATGGTTGAAAATTCATCCTTTTTGATTGAAATTTGAAGTGCTTCGTTAAGAATTCATTTTCTGGATAAAGTTTTGTTTTTTAATTCGTGCTTTTGAATTCAAAATTTGTCCTTTATAATTGAAGAATCATCTTTCTTGTTTGAAAATTAACTTTCTTGTTGAAAATACAACACCTCGGATTAAAAATTAAACTTTCTACCAAGAAATTCAACTATTTGACTAAAAATGCCACTTTGCAATTTAAAATGTCCATTATTTTGTTGAAAATTCACCTGTTTTCTTAAAACCATCTTTTTTGGTCTCACTCCTTAAAAAGACCAACAAAACTCTCCTCAAGTATGTGTTGGTAGCACCCACAGTTTGTCCCCTGAGTCAGAAAAAATTACTTTTACAAAAATCTTGTTCTGTCTATCTGTCTGCCTGTCTGTCTGAATATCAGTCTGTTTATCTATCTATCTGTATGTCTTTATGTATGTCTGTCTATTTATCTGTCTATCTGCCTTTCTCCATGTACACGTAAAGAAATTTTGTAACAATACTTACTATTTTAATATTCATAATTGATATAGTCGATTACGATTTAGGGAAA
>JAAAKG020161532.1:0-29187 GCA_010014905.2 Druon quercuslanigerum
AACCCTTCAAGTCTAAAATCAACCCCTCTTTACTACGTAGATATGACTTTGTCAAAAAATAATCTTTTTGAGAATTTCCAGTGTTAATGGAGTCTCTGATTGTTGGGCTGCTTGAAAATTCAATTCGGAGTTTATATGCATGTGTTTGATTTAGTTACCTAAGGGTGGTTTTAGAATCCTTTTTGTGTTGCATTCGAGGTCTTGAAATAAGTCCTAAATTTTAATCCGCTTTTTTTGTCTTAAGATTTAATTTTTGGCATAGGGGTGGTTTTTCTTGCACATAGTGGTTGGTTTTCAGAATTTTTTTTTGTGGATTTGAAAGCCCAAAATAAACCCAAAATTTGGGTCTACTTTGATTTTTATGAGTTGCGATTTTCACATAGGGGGTAGTTTCAATTTTGGTGGGGGTGGTTTTTGGAAATTGGTTGTTGACGTGTTCGAGAGCCCAAAAAAGCCCAAAACTCTGACGTGCTTAATTTTTGATTTTTTAAAAATTTCATATAGTGGAGGTGCTGGCTTGATTCAAGCCAGCACCTCCACACGAAATTTGAATTTTCGAAAAAAGTAGTAGAGCTCAAAAAGCGGCAATATAGTCCAAAAATAGCCCAAAAAAAGCCCTAAATTCTGATGCAAAGAAATTTAGGAATTTCAATTGTGGAGGTGCTAGCTTGATGGACCTTAGGTATAGGCAGTGTGAAGGATTTTGGAGGTGGACCTTAATCGGAAGTTCACCCGATACAAGTCCTTGAGCAAAATATCCTACAACTCATCTTTTACATTTTAACGTATTTTGCGTTTTTTGGCATTATTTGGAATTTTCCATTTTCTGTACATAACTTACATCAAATAAAAACAAAATTACGAGTCTTATTGAGAAAATCTTCTTTTTGAAGAAAATTTGTAGCATTTTTCGAAAGCGATAATTTCTCTTTGAGACTTTTTTTCGTATTTTGCTTCATTTGGATCAACACCTGAATAACTTTTTTCTATCCATTTCTTTTGGTACCTTCTGTCGTGTTTCCACAAATTTTTCACTATTATTTTTACTGTAATTTTTATGAATTATCTTAAAACAATTTTTTTAAAATCATTTTTGTTTCGTAACTTGTATCGTTTTCCACAAATTTTTTATTTTATTATTTTTTATTTGAAATATTATTTTTTACGAATTAAATACTATCAAGAAGTTCTATCAAGAAGTGATTATTAACGAATTTGCAGATCTTTTATTGGATAATAAATTTTGTTAATTCATCCTTTTTCGTATCCTGCATAGTTTGACCACAAAATGATAATATTGCAGGGCTTTTAAAAAACAATGTTTTTCTTCTCTTGACTTTTTTTCATATCATGCGTTGTTTGGCATAACATTTTGATTTTCGATTGATTTTTTAAATTTCGAAAATGCTATAAATCTGAGCATTTTCTTTTTGTGAAGTGATTAAAATAAATTGTTTGACTTTCTTAGTACTATTAATAGCCGCACATAAAATTTAAAAAAATTAAAAAAAATTCTAAAAATGTTACAAATGCTCTACCTTTTTGAATTTTTACCCAAAATGGCTGGTTAAGGAACTCGTCTTTTCTTTCAGGACCAAAAAAGTGTGCCAAGGATCGATTTGATCCGTTCATTTTGTCGAGAGTTATCGTGTTTACGGGCGGACGGAAGCCTGTACAGATGGACAGACAGACGCCATCGTAAAAACTTGATTTTCGGATTCAGAGGCTTTCCTAATGTGGAAATCCGTTAAAAAAATGTGATATCAAATTTCGGAAAATTCTAATACTTTCTCAATCATAAATTATGAGAATGTAAAAAATGGTATTTATCATTATCTGGAATTTTTTTTCTGAAAGTTCTGCACAAAAGTATTATTTTTTAAACCGAAATTAAAAACTTTGAAAAATCAGAATTGACTTTTATCTTAAACCGATTGATACACTATTAAAAATCAACACCTGTCTTCACAAATTAAAAAAGCTACAAGGAACTTTTTATTTTTTAACGTAAGAATTAGTTTTATTCTTAAACTATTGATTGCATGAAGAAAAGTGCTGCAAAGCAAATATGTAATCCATTACACTCTACATATATTATGAGAAATGTTTTGCTTTGAAATGCATACTTTTTGAAGTGCAGTTCATTTTTCATCCAAAAACATGAATAATCAGGGTGATTTTTAGTTTCCGTCAATTTTTTTTTAATAATAATTTCACCGAAAAAGTTAGTATACAAAAGTTGTATTTTTAATAAATTCACCATTTTTCTTTAGACTCGGTTAATATAAAAACCAGGTTTTTCAAAATTAGTGAAGAACAATTTGAAAATAGGGGTCGTTTCCAAAATTTCGCTGTACCTCAGCAGTTAAAATCGACAGATAAGCCTCTATGGATATTTTTCTACGATGTTGAATGCATGAATTTGCATATAATAACGTCATATAATGTTTCGAATATAGTAATTTAATCAATGTGAAAGTGGTCAACATAATGAAAATCAGCTTTTTTACCGTCCAAATGATTATGGAAAAGCAAATAAATCTTAAATACAATTATTTCCGTCGCAGTATTTTAGTATAACATACTTTATAACTTTATATAAAAGCGACATCGTTGAATTTGAAAATTAGTAACTCGCAGCTATATATCAAGTTTGGTGAAATCTAGTGAATTCATAAGGAACTTTGAATATAGCCCTATTAATTTTAGTTTTTTGACATACGTGTGTGGTAAATGGTAATGGTAATAGAGTGGTAAAAAGGGTAAATACTTACTTTTATGCAGGTTTGAAAATAAAAGTAAAATAAACAAAGAAATCTAATTCCAAACAAAAAGTAAACATTAAGTTTCATGTGCGGAAAATCAAACATAAAAAATCTTTGTTGTAACTCATAGTAAAATATCTATATTAGAACTAATCTTTGTGCCTTTTAACTTTCATACTTCTATAGTTAGGGGCAAACAATATCAAAATCTATGTTAATTAATATGCACGTATTCTAATAAATAATTAAACAAAATTAAAGAATTTTATTTATATATTTTCAAGGTTTCAAAATTTGTAAGATGAAATATTAACGGGATAGAATTTTTTTGTGAACCGAGGGTTAATAATCTAATTCCTCGAGTCATGAAAATTCCAAAACTATGCGTAAATTATTTATTTTTGACAATGGATTTTCCATGTCGTGTAATCCTTTCCTGAAGGTTATATGCAGGTATAAATAGCAACTGCTAAATAATTTTTGGTGTAATAGTTTTGGGGACATCATCACAAAAAACTGAATTAGTCAATATACAATCCACATTTTAATTTAATCAAAAAAGGATTATTTTAATAATCTTATTCTTGGTAACGAGGGCAATGTATTTAAGGCAAACCGTTTTAAAATTCACTCTTAATAAAAGAAAAGCTTAGTGTGTTCGGAATTGCATGAGGCAGTTCAATTAATATTTCATATTAAATTGAAATGCTGCCATTCTATGTTCGTACAACCAAAATAAAGTATTCTAATTCATTATTTACAATCTGAGCTCATCAAGAATTGTTATTAAGGAAGTATATAAATATTCACTCAAAAATGGGACACATTGTAATTTCCATATTTGACTGAAATTGTGATATTTCCGTATGAAGTCGAGGAAAATGAAGTTACATATATTCAGTTACATATTTTATCACCTGATACATATGTATATGTAAATTACCAAAAATTTGTAGCTACTATAAATAAATTGTAAGAAGCATGTATATTTTATAGATGTAATCTCAATTTTAAGTATCGATGATTTATTGAGTTAAAGGCTAAGTATTTTCAGCAATGCACTTCGGATATAAATTTTTTAAATCCTAAGAATTCGCAGTGCACGTAAGGTATACCAAGTTCCAAGAAGTCCGACTTATTGTCGGGCTATGAAACTATGACAAGAACGTGTCGATACAGTGGCGCCGAATACATTAAGATGTCTGCATGAACAATGCTGCCCCTCATTCTAATTTTATTTTCCTGATCTATATTTCTTTTTCACAGCCACAGTAACAGATGGAGAATTGTCCGAAATAATAAATGGGTAATTTAAAGATCGTAAGCAAATGTGAAATCTTATAAAGGTTATTCATGTTGATTTTCCAATTTTACAGCGAAAATAGTCGTAGATGTGCATGTTGTGCTCGTTTGTTTTTGTTTACTTTCTTTTGTATAATGTGATAGAGCTTACCAGTTCACTAAATATTCTTTAATGTGGAATCTCCTAAAGTTTATTTATGTTGATTTTCTAATGTTATAAATACATCTGTACAATACGGGAAAAACTTTACAGACTCCGTTTGTATTGCAAAAAGTTTGTATTATTTGTTTATCACTTGTATTAGTCCTGTTATATACTAAAACTAAGATTTTCGTCTTGAAAGATATTTTTGAGTGCTATAAGCCTTTCATTTTCGTTCTAATCGTTTCTAGAGTTTGTTCTAGAACGCTAGGAAACTTTTGGAAGAATTTGGAGCCATGGTTCCAGTTATTCGCTATTATAATCCATTTAAAAAAAGGGACATTGGATAAAAAGTGGTACAGAAAAACTTCGCCAAATCACTAAAAATATTTCTACTGCAAAAAAATTATCTTCCGAAAGTATAGGAAAATACATTTGCGTTTCATATTTACTTTAATTCTCTAAAGATGCTGATCACAGCCTAAGAAATGTAATGAAAGTGAAAGCTAGATGGAATTTTTTCGCCACGTCCCATGGAAAAAGTCCATGCGACGGTTTAAGTGGCACCTTGAAGCGTGGTGCTGCAAAAGCGAGTCTTTAACGACCACCCGACAATCAAATCACGACTCCTTAATCGCTTTATGAATGGGCCAAAGATGCACTGCCCAAAATAAAATCTATTTATTGCACTGCAAAAGATTATGAAGGGAACGTGCAGTTTTTGAAACGTCGGTTTTTGCAAGCCCAGACAATTAATGGCACAAGAGGGTTCCATTCTTTCTTACCCTTAAATGAAACTGAAATAAGGTGCAAAATTTACTCCGCTAAACCTGAATATTAATCCAAAATATTTAATATTCAACACGGAAAAAAAGCTCGACGCGGTCGACCACGACGCTTAGCCGAGGCGGGAGAATAGACGTGCGCGCTTCGGTTTAAAAGTGCATAACTCGGCAACCAGAGGAGGCTACAAGCTTTTCTTTATAAATAAAAGGTAAAATAATAAGGAATAATTTAAATGAGAAAATTTTTCAAAAAATACGAGCTCAAAACGAAAAATCAAATTCAAAAATGTTTGACATTTTTTCATTTGAAATTTTGACTTTTTTTTCTTCATTTTTATAGAAAAAAGGGTACTACATTTTACATAACACCTATAAATTTGATAAAAATCGGTAACAAAATTTCTGAGGTGGAGTATTTTCAAAAAAATGTATCAAAAAAGTTCAAAGTGACGTAATTCCTACACTTTTGAAATTTTGTCAAAAATATTTTACCACAATGTGTTACCTATCTAACACTATTATTTCCCACAGTTTAAGGAAACTTGCTGTTCTGGTTAACAACTATAAAATTCCTGACCTGGAACCTTTCAGATTGACGTTTAACATTTCAACTTTGGCATCTCACCCGTTACCCTGACCTTTCTCAATTATTCTATAATGTTTGATTTAAAAGAAGAATAAATTTTGTTTCGTTATAACGTCGGGGAAAATAAATATTTTATTGATTTAGGTAAAACAACCTAATAAATATAACATCTTCCAGGATATTAAGATTGTCTCAATTTATAAACTTTAAGTCTTTAACCTAAATATTTGACTTTGAAATTTAAATTTAAACCCCAGGGATCCGTGGGGTTAACCCCCCCTTCTTCCGCACCATTTTACCCTAAAAGCATCATGCTTCTATCCTACAGTTATTATTTAGGGATATTTTTTTAGAAGCAGATAGGGTTGAAATCTTCTGGATTGTTATCGTTTTTGTATTTAAAAACAAAGTTTTGAATTACATAGTATTGCATGTTTATGGCAAGAAGAATTTTTTTTGTAGGGACCCTCCTCAATTTGGCCACCAGCAGTTTACAATTTTTAAATTTTCTTTTACAAACGTTTTTACATTGTTTATACTGTTTGTACATCCGATATTTTTGTTTTTACCCTCCTGGTTACGAAATTAGGGGCGACATTTATTTCGGGGGACTAACTCCACGCATCCCCCAGAAATTCAAAATTTTTTCAATTTTCTTCTTGTATACGTTTGTACGTCGTTTATACTGTTTGTACATTTCATATTTTCGTTTGTACTCTTTTGACTGCACGGCTAGGGACAAATGAAAATTTCGTGCCATCCCCTCCGAAATTAAAATTTCTGGAATTTTCTTTTTTCATACGTTTGTACGGCGCTTGCACTGTATGTACTTTTGATAATTTTGTTTGCAATGTTTGCACAGGTCGTATTTTCTTTTTGTTACCGTCTTGTTTGCCCGGCTGGAGGAAAATCAAAACTTCGTGCCAACTTCACGAAATTCTAATTTTTCACAATTTCTTGCTGCATACGTTTGTAGGTCGTTTGTACTGATTGTACACTTTATATATTCGTGTGTACCCTCTTGATTTTCCGGATAGTGAAAAACCAACACCTCGTGCTATTCTCCCAAATTTTAATTTTTTCCAATTTGTTCTTAAAAACGATTGTTCGTCGTTTCTATTGTTTGTACAGTACATATTTCGTGCATACACGCCAAGTTTTTATATTGGAGACAAGTCAAAACTGCATGCCATCCCCCCAAATTCAAATTTCTCAAATTTTCTCTTTGCATACGTTTGTACGTGTTTTGTACTGATTGTTGGTTTCATACTTACCTTTACACCCTCTTGATTTTCCGGATAGGGAAAATCAAAATTTCATGCCATCCCCACCAAATTTAAATTTCTCAAATTTTTTTCTTAAAACCCATTCTACGTCGTTTGCAGTGTTTGTACAGGTCATATTTTCGTGTGTTCCCCCTTGGTTTCCTGGATAGGGGAAAATCAAAACTGCATGCCCCCCCCCCCCCCCCCACATTCAAATTTCTCAGATTTTCTCTTTGCATACGTTTTTACGTGCTTTGTATTGATTTTTGATTTCATACTTTCGTTTTTACCCTCTTGATTTCCCTGATAGGGGCAAATAAAAATTTCATGCTATCCCCACCAATGTCAAATTTCTCAAATTATCTTCTTAAAAACGAATGTACGTCGTTTGTAGTGTTCGTACAATATATATTTTCCTGTGTACCCTTTTGGTTTCCAAGATAGTGGCAAATCAAAATTTCATGCTATCTCCCCCAAATTCAAATTTCTCCAATTTTCTTCATACTAACGATTGTACGTCGCTTGTAGTATTAGTACAGGTAATCTTTTCTTTTGTACTCTCTTCTTTGCCCGGCATGAGGAAAATCGAAATTTCGTGCGCACCCCGAAATTCAAACTTCTAAAATTTTCCTTTTGCATACGTTTTTACGTCGTTTGTACTGCTTGTACATTTTATCTCGGCTTTGAAAAAAGGCAGTGCCCTGGCGGGCTACCAAACCTCACGTCTGTTCGTGCCGAGATGGACAACGTTGTGTACCCTAAGTTCTTCGGAACGGTAAGAGATGACAGCGGCTGATGAGGTCCCTGGTTAGCGTTAGCTGTGACGGTGCCACACTTGGATAAGCCCAAAACTCGAAGTGCCTGCGGAGTGATGCAAAGCACACAGAGAGAATGCTTAATGGCTTGTCGCCGGACGACAGTGACGAAAACATTGTGTGATATCATCGAGCTAAGGCTCTGCAATGATGAGATCTAGAACACTAAAAACGTAGTCGTCCGACATACAGAGTAGTGATGTTGTTACAGCTTAACCTGACCAGTGCGATACTGGTAGGGGTTGTACGAAAGTCGCCCCGAACCGTCACCAGACATAGGTTAGCAGAGGAATCTGCTTAACTCTTGGAGAAGCTGGTAAGCAATTACTAAGCTTCGAAAAAGTAAACGCGTAGTGGCTCTTTGCCTGTTCCGTTGTCCGCGGAATGGGTAGGGAGGCACTAGAAGAACTATCCTTCACGAGGACTCCGCTATAAACACTTCCATGTCCTTTTTTGTACATGTAAGTGGCTGAGGTTCTTCCCTTTTTAAGGCGCCTGAACTTCTTGGTTCGATCAAATTTCATATTGAGGGCGTTAATACGCGTAGCCTCATGAAGCGGCGAACAGTTTTTCTATTACCGTCTCTTTGGTGGAAGGGATGGCTGGGTAGTGGATTTGTATGCATGCCCCCGAGAAATCGGGTGCGGATTTAACATCGGGAGTATAGGACTAAAGCCCCAGGTATCCCAAGTGGCCTTTTAATGCCACTAAGCTGCAACAACTGTTTCTAAATTTTATATTTTCGCTTGTATCCCGTTCGTTGCCTGGTTAGAGGAAAATCAAAACTTCGTGCCGTCAAATTTTCGTTTGTACCCTATTGATTTCCCGGCTAGGGGATAATCAAGACATCGTGATATCTCCCCGTAATTCAAGATTCTCAAATTCTCTTCTTACATACGGTTGTACGTCATTTTCAGTGTTTGTACAGTATATATTTTCGTGTGTACCCTATTGTTTGCACAGCTAGAGGAAAATAAAATTTTCGTGTCCAATCCCGAAATTCAAATTTTATATTTTCTTTTGTATCCCGTGCGTTGACAAAGTAGAGGCAAATCAAAACTGCATGCCACCCCCCCCCCCCCAAATTCAAATTTCTCCAATTTTCTCTTTTCATACGTTTTTACGTGCTTTGTATTGATTTTTGATTTCATACTTTCATTTGTACCCTCTTGATTTCCCTGATAGGGGCAAATCAAAATTTCATGCTATCCCCACCAAATTCAAATTTCTCAAATTATCTTCTTAAAAACGAATGTACGTCGTTTGTAGTGTTTGTACAGTATATATTTTCCTGTGTACCCTCTTGGTTTCCATGATAAATTTCATGCCATCTCCCCTAAATTCAAATTTCTCAAAGTTTTAGTGTTAGTACAGGTCATCTTTTCGTTTGTACCCTCTTGTTTACCCAGCTGGAGGAAAATCAAAATTTCCTACCATCCCCCCGAAATTCAAATTGCTAAAATTTTTCTTTTGCATACGTTTTTACGTCTCTTGCACAGTTTGTACATTTCATACTTTCGCTTGTATCCCGTTTGTTGTCCGGCTAGAGAAAAATCAAAATTTAGTGCCGTACCACAGAAATTCAAATTGCGAAAATTTTCTTTTTCCATACCTTTTCGCGTCGATCGTACTTTTTGAACATTGCATGTTTTACTTTGTACCGCCTTGGTGGCCCGGCTAGGGGAAAATCAAAATTTCATCCCATCCCCTTGAAATTCAAATTTTTCAAAGGAACCCGCACACATCTGTGGAAAATATGGTATCTGTCAAATTGCCTGAAACTGTAGTATAATGTAGTTTATAATATACTGATCAAATAAGGTCCTTAGGCAATGGAAACAGAAAACACCAGATTTGAGATGGAAGGGACCAAATGTCACTTTTCATGGACCCGAGAGGACTGTTTGGCACCACGCTCAGCGATTATCCCGAATTCACTATGCCTTGGATATTTTATTGTTTGGGACTCCCTGAGCAATAATATCTATGCGAAACTGTCCACGAAAGGATACTTTTCCGTCGCTTTTGCATCGTATGACGCTTTTCATGCAGATGAGAATAGGTACAGCGACCACGGAGGACTGTTTGCACCACTCTCAGGGATTATGCCGAACTCTCCGTTCCATTGATATTTTGTAGTTTGGCATCCCCTAAACAATAATATCCAAGTCTAAATTTCGAGAAAAGGACACTTTTCCGTCGGTGTTGCATCGTATATCGCTGTTCATGTAGATGAGAAGAGTTACAACGACTACAGAAGACTGTTTGTCACCACGCTCAGGGATCATGCCGTGCTCTTAGCCTCTTTGATATTTTGTAGCTTAGGGCCTCCTGATCGAAAATATTTATGCCATGCACCATTCTTTAGATATGGATATTATTTTTCGGGGGGTCTTACAACACAAAATATCAAACGGACTGTGAGTTCGGCATTATCCCTGAGCGTGGTGCCAAAAATTCCTCTGTGGTCGCCGTAACTCTTCTAATCTGCATCAAAAGCGATATACGTTACAGCACAGACGAAAAATTATCCTTTGGTCGACCTAGAGGGCCCGTGGAACTCCTCGATTACGCATGAAACGTTCACTTTGGTACAATACCCACGAAAAAGTGTCCTTTTCTCGATATTCAGACATGGATATTATTGTTTGGGGTTTGGGGGACCACCTTTCGCGTCCGTGAAAAGTGACATTTGGCCCCTGCTATCTCGAAAACTGGAGTTTTTTGGACCCAGTATCTAAGGACTTTATTATATCAGCATATTATAAACTACATAATACTAGAGATTCAGCTAATTTGACCGGGACCATATTTTCCATCGATGTGTGCTGAGTCCTTTTCTTTTCGCATGTGTTTGTACGTCGATTGTACTGATCGTACATTCAAATTTTCTTTTTACAGAAGATTGTACGTCGTTTGTACTGTTTGTACATTTCATATTTTCGTTTGAATCCTCTTGTTTGCCCGGATAGAGAAAAATAAAAATTTAGTCCCCCCCCCCCTCCCCACCCCCAGAAATGCAAATTGCTCAAATTTTCAAATTGTAAAATTCAGAATTGAGCGGGATGTCATGAAAATTTTGATTTTTCCTATTCAGACACTAGTCAGACAACCAAGAAGGTACATGAGAAAAAATTAACTGAACAAACATTACAATCGAGTACAAATGTTAGCAAAAAGAAATATTTTAATTTCGGTGGGATGGCGCGAAATTTGTATCCTCTTATAGCCGCAAAAACAAAAGGGTACACGCGAAAATGTCGTATGTACGAACATTACAAACGACCTATTTACTCATGGACAAAGAAAATTGGAGAAATTGGAATTTCGGGGAGATGGCACGAAATTTCGATTTTTCCTTAGCTGGGCAATCAAGAGGGTACAAACCACAATTTTAAAAGTACAAACACTATAAATGATGTACAAATGTATGCTAAAAGAAAATTTGAGAAATTTTAATTTGGGGGGATGGCAAGAAATTTTCCTGTAGCGGGACAATTAAGAGGGAACACATGGAAATATTAAAAGTAACAGCAGTACAACCGACGTATAAACATATGCAAAAAGAAAATGTAAAAAAATAAAATTTCTCGGGTATAACGCGGAATTTTAATTGGCCTCTAGTCGGGAAACCAAGATGGTACAAACGAAAATATGAAATGTATAAATCGTAAAAACGACGTACAAGCGTACGCAAAAAGAAAAGTTAAGAAATTTGAATTTCGTGTGGAGGCGTGAAGATAGCTACCCGAAATCAATTTCGCCTCCAACTTCGTAACCAGGAGGGTACAAACGAAAATATTAAACTTGCCAACATTACAAAAGACGTACAAATGTATATAAAAAGAAAATTTAAGAATTGTAAACTTCGGGGTACAACTTCACGGGGATCCGTTTGGGGTAGGTAATTTTTATTTTTCAGTAATCTTAGTTCAATGTGATAATGGTATTAAATATCAGAAATTATCAATTATATTATTATCATTTACCGTGGGAGTTTCTTTGAATTTTATGATTTATTATTCACTATCATTTTTTTTCAAATTTTTACTCGGGTGAACCCGGTTTTTCATTATAGCCACTGACATAATCCACTGGCTGATAAGATGAGCATGTTATAAGTTAACTTAATACAATGTTTAAAATCGCTTACGATGATGTTTTAGGTTCAAAATTACGAGCATGGTGTAGTTTGGAGTTTGTTTGTTACCGCTTTCGCTGTCATTCTTAAACAGCGGCCGGAAGAATTGGAGACGACAACAATCACCCCTGGATGATTTCTTAGAGCTACCATTATATTATTATTTTTCTTCTTTTTTTTTTTTAACTTGTTCTCGCGTGACCTCGGTTTTTTATCATAGCCACGGACTAACTCAAGTGGATGATGAGATGACGATGTTATAAGCAGGGTAGTGATGAGATATCGATATCGAAATATTGAAAATATACATATTCAGAGCCCGATATATCGAGGTCAATATTGATATTTTGTCATAATTTAGATATCGATATTCCGTGACCATTTATTTACTTCACAGAATGTGCTTTTTATTTAAATAGTGAGTGAAGAACCAAAAAAAACTGAATATAAGTAAAAATAAGTAGACAATATATTTTTTATTCGTTAGTTATTTTCCTATACTTTCTAATATGTATCATGCGAATATTTCTAAATAATATAAACATCAGATCTCAGGGAACACGTGCTTACTTAACCTAAAATGCATACAACACCACCGGTAATTGAGTGTACACTAGGGTGGTCCAAAAAACGTTTTTCGAGCTACAGGACAAGACAACCCCTAAGAGAACCCCTAAAATTTGGAATTTCGACAAATGTAACTCATGTTCCAGGGTTTCATCGAAACGTGCCAAGTTTTTTTATGAATTTAAGAGGAGTATCTACGAAATGAAACCATACTAATAACTTTCATTTCCAACCCATCCCCTCCCTCCCCGCAGCGCCACAAATATGATCCAAACATAAACAACTACGTTTTTACGTATTATTGTTACTTTTTAGAACTTTCCATCATATTTTTTACACAAATAATTACTAATCACAATTTAAATGTTTTCCATGACTTTTTACAGAATCTTTAATTGTTTAAACAAATGTCAATTATTTAAACAACTATTTATTTCCAAAAACATAAAAAATAATCATATTTTCTGATTGAAGTGTAACTATTTCATATTTCAATAATAATTTATATTTGCTATTTGATCTTTTCTGGTTAAAAATTCTTGTATTTGTTTGAAAATTCGCATTTTTTTGTTCGAGAATTCATTTTTGTAACTAACAATGTAAATATTTTATTTTTCGTTGAAAATTTATACTTTATTTAAAAATTATAATTTTTTTAGTTGAAAATGTGTTTGATCGAAAAATAATCTTCTTGGTTCAAAACTGATTTTTTTAAATTAAAAATGCATCTATTAAATTTATTTATTTGGTTACAAATTAAACTACTTTTATGAGAATTGAAGTTCTTAGTGCGAACTGAAAATTTTCGTCAAAAAATCATTTCTTCGGAATGAAAATTAAAATTTTTTGTAGATCATTTGTTCTTTTGGTTTTAGAATTTAATACTTTTATAAAAATTTGATTTACTTAGTGGAAAATATGTTTTTTTGCTAGAACATTATTACTCTACTTTCGTGAAACATTATTCTCTGTTGTATGTTTTTATACCGGTTTTGGACTATGTTACTTTTCGGGTAGGAATGGAAGGATTAGCTTAAATTGATAACGTAGTTTATGTACAGCCCCTTATTTGCAATATTGTTTGTTTATAATAAACCAGTAATTACATTATAAATGATTTACTTCCACGCAGTTACTGCTGTCTAACTCAAGAGACTCACTTAAAATATATTCACTGTCTTCGTTAAAAAAACAAGGGTACTATTTCTTTCAAAATATTATCTTGCAACTATTAAACCCAATTTATTTGGTTTAATTAGTCGTATAAACATTCGCAGAAATCAACCAAAGATATCGAATTTAAAACCAAAGCAGCAAATTCCAAAGGTTGTGTTGCAGAAATTAAAAAATTACAATGCAACACTTAGCAACGCATATTAATTGTAATTCCTTTATTGTTAAAAAAAACGTTTTTGCACAAGGTTATAGTCCAAGAGCCTAGTAATTTTTTCTACCTCGAATCGCCGGACGATTCTAATGGCTTTTAATCGACTCGTCATGAAATGATGTCCCTAAATGTCAACGGTGCCAGTAGAAATCCTGCCTAAAGCATTTTAGATAAATTAATTATTAAGCGCATTTTCTCTAAAATTAACCTTTTTCGTCTCAGATACATTAAAAAACAATAAAGTGTGCCTTTCAATGCATTAAATGAGAAAAACTAACGGTTCCGGGCCCCATCCTGCCGCAACCGTCGGCACCGCGGCGATAAAGGGGGTAGTAAAACGTATTTAACTACCTTTTACCACCTAGACAAAAAACGTTTAACAAAAATTGTAGAAAGCGACCTAGTGAATTAAAAAATTCCACGGTGCCAACTGTCATGTTGCCGGAAACCACCGGCATCGTGGGTCAAATCAGGGTGCGCTCAGGTAGATTTTTCTTATAACCGCGCTTAAGTACACGACGGAATCTTTTTTTTGTTTTAAGGAATGCAATATTTTATTGACTCGTATCTGAAAGCGCATCTTCCTGAAAATAGAAAAAAAGCAGAGTATAAAAGGCATCGTTTTTTATACACTTGTTTGTAATTGCTTTTTTTAAATATACTTTTTATATCTAAAGTAGATAGATTTTTTTCTTGATACATCAAATGTCTGATACAAATATTTAAAAATATTTTTCGAAGTTTTTTAAGAATTAAAAAAAGTTACATTTATATCAATTTAAAAACGAACTGATAATACTTATTTTCTTGTTCTCAATTTTCGGCATTCAATTTGAAATCAAATTAAAGTGTTCAAAAGATGTTAACAAATATATATTTTTTTGGAATTTGTAGGTTATATAATTATGAATATTATTTTGTATTCTTTGTGGTATTGATAGCAAGTCTTAAATTGGTGGATTTCAATTAGTACTTACATCATGTAACTTTAAAATGTTACGTAAAAGCGGTGAGGGATGATAATATCAAAATAAATGTCATATCTGTTACATGAGGGCGAGGGGGGGGGGGGGTAAAAAAGGCCGAAAATAGTTTTACGTAATATGTGAACGTAATACGTTCATGAGCGTTTTCAAGATTTAAATTCCGCGTCAATATGTCGGGCGTAAAGCGTAAACGCAAAATGTGGTATTCGTTAACTTTTATAACCTTACATAATTGATGGTTTGTTATGTTGCTTTGCTGAAAAGCCATTGAAACTATATAAGAGTTAAAACTATTTAGAATGACTATTTGTTAAATTCCGAAATTGTCCTCACCGAAAGTATTGCTCTTCGTGCATGTGCTGATATGATTAATTACATTATATATAAAATTCGTACATAAATTCAATTTTAAATTGAAGCTCAATTATTTTGCCTTAGACTGTTCAGCACTAGAAATATAATCGAATAATAGTGGAATTCAGGTTCAACTAACGGTTGTAAAAGTAGAACTTATAGGCCATGAAATAGCTGAAAAAGATGCAATCTTACTTATACCTTATTTTATATATTTACACAAATATTCATCGAAGTCATTTGATTGTTTATAGCTGCAGTTATGTGTGTAGAATAGAAATCATTAAAAAATGACTGTTTAAACAAAACTTGGAGTTTGTTTAGTCAAAGTGCGTAACCTGTACTTTGGTCTGAATTTAAAAAATCACGTTTTAACTCTGATTTTCTTAACGGATTCAATTATGAATTTATTTCGTCCTCACTAATATATAATGTCGTAAAATAAGATATGACTGACAAAGCTTCATAATGATTGGAATTATATTACAACCCACATACGACTCTCTGTTGAGCTTCTTTTTTCTTTTTTTTGAGAAATCGATTACAGCTCATCTCTTTCATTTTCAATTCATATCTTCTAAGCTGTCAGAATTTATGCACGTCAGCAGGTTTTATTTAAACACCATGTTTGGTTAAGGTATCTCAGAAATTTCATGGGATATTTTAATTTTAGTATTCAAAATTATTTATTTTATGCAGATTTTAGATTAGATTTAGATTATTTGATCAAGTTCGATTCAGCGGAATGCCCTTCTTTCCGAATCTAAAACATGATAATTTTTCGTATTCTTATTTAATTGTTCAATATAAATATATATATATGTATATATATATATATATATATATCGACAAAATATACTTATGATTCATCAACCGCATTTTATATATTTCAAAAAGTATAATATTACAAATTTTTCGAATGAAAACTTTCAAATACGAGTAGGCAATTTAATTTAATATTTGATGCAGACGATGAGTAAATAGTAGCTAACGGGTGGTTTATTTTTAATTCGGATCAGCAATATCGAAGAAGCGAAATGCACTCTGGATCTTAAGGCCCCTTTAAAATTCGATATTTTCCATCGCTCTGCACGGTTGGGGTATCCTCTCGTTCGATCTGTCGAGAATATGATATCCGCTCTTTGAAGAGCGAAAGGCTATGAAGAGTCTATTTTCATCGCAGTTGCTCCTTTGCGATCGATTCTTCCCTCGGGATATTTTGATTCGCGACGGAAAGAGAGATACATATGAGAAAGTTCCCATACCACCCCTCGGCGTGAGAATTTCCTTCTTCTGACCCTATTTTAAAAAATCAACTATTTGTTTTTTACCACTCTACAGCGCAGGACTCAAATTGTTATTTCCTTGCCAACTATATATCTGCCGCTTCATTATTACTGCATTCGATCCCAAGATATTATGTAAGCGAAACTAAATCCCAATAATATTTTCTCATTCGACAGTGCTACAGTAAATTTAACAAGGATTTCAATCTTTAAGCAGATATTATCTATTGTACAATATGACATGCTAGAGCTAAATACTGCAAAAAAATTTTGGATACATTAAAAAATTGTATTCTTTCTCAGTTTTTTTTTAACGGTATTTTATTTAAGGAGTTTAATGTTAAAATTAAATAAACAAAAACTTATTTCAAATAAATATTTTCTAAGTAATAAAAATGAAGCGGGAATCTAACGCTACGCTGAAAAAAATTATTTAACGATTTTTCCTAATTTATTTGGAATATATGCTTTAAAATTAGGAAATTTTACTTTTATATTAGAAAATTTACCCAAAAATAAATTGGAAAAATTTTCTAATGTATTTCGGAATTGTGCCTTAAAATACATTTTTTCCCTAAAATAGATTTAAAAAAATTTCCTAAATTATTAAAGAATTAAACATTAAAATTCTAATATTATCATAAAAACAACATTTAGAGCATTTTTTTTTTTTTAGAAAAGAAGGTACAAATTTAGTATAAAATCGTTTATTAAATTTCCCCGGTACTTAAAATTTCATTCGCGAACCTAAATATTGACGAAAGCTATTCGCTTCACTGAAATTTTTCGATATCCTTGATCAGATTTGTCACTTTAGTGGACCTTTTTCTTTGCCGTCCATTCGCAGTCCTTTGGTTTATTTCTGGTTTCATTGCCTAGTCCAAGATCATTATTCTGCAATACATAAAATAGAATTACCTATATATTTTAAGATTGGATTATATAGTAATTTATCTACTCTACATTCCCCCATACAAAATATTCAAGGATGGAAAACTGAATAAGAGTTTTACCTTTCAAAAAACTATAATTTTTATGCGGTCTTCTTTTTTATAATGATATCCGTAAAAAAAATGTAACATTTTACATCTTTTGCTTCCACCATACTATTTTGGTCAATCAAAATATAACAGTATTAAATAAAAACAATTCTTTCATTAGCAGTACAAAATAAACTTAAAGTTCAAATAAAAAATAAATTTTTTCTGTGTGTGATTTTTTTACATTTAAATGTAACTTCTCTTCGAATTCTAATACATGTTATATGGATTTTGTATACTGAGATGCTGTTTTATATAATATATGGAAGAAGAAAAATGTACTACAACTTCACTAAGTTTAATGAAAATCGATGCGATGGCTACCAAGTTTGATATTTCTGACCTGGACAATGATTCATGCACATTATTTTAGTAGAAAATAATTTTTGTGAAAAAAAGTAATAAACTAGATTAAAACATATGAAAATCAATGACTTACCTCAGGCTTAAGAAGCAACGATTATCCTTATAGTCAATGTATAAAAAATATACCGTCACTTAAAACAACACAGGACTATTCATAACAAAAGGTCAAGGATAACTGACCTTCAGAATGGAGATTTTCATGGTCCATCAGTCTTTCCGGTCGTCGTGGAAATTTTTTTATGGATTCCATAACACATTTTCACCCCCAACTTAAATAGTGGCCAAAAGGGAAGTTTGCTAAGCCTACAGGTATACCGAACGACTCTCTCTCTGTGGCGTTTGTGAAATTTAGTCGTTCAATATTTAGTTTTTTTCAGGGAATTCGCACAATAACTTGATTATTGGACGTTAAATAGGATTTTAAACAGGATTTTAATTTCATTTAAATGTCTTAAGTTTTAAATTTCCCATCCCACCTTTTTCCTCTACCTCGACATCACCATTTCTTCCCCTATACTAATTTCTATACCTCTTTCCAGCCCGTATACCTTCTTTTTCCCTTTAGATGTATTCTCCCCCTCCCTCGTTTCTCCTCGTCAATATACATACACAATCTCCCTTCGTCGCTTGTCTTCTCTTATGCTAGGATATGCATAAATATAATACAACAAGATTAAAAAAAGATAGGATTTTTAGCAAGAAGCAGAACCATATATATGTACAAATTGGACAAAAGAGGTTTCAAACTTGTCTTAAACTAATGAGAATTTAAATTTTAATCCATTTAAATATCAGTCGTGAAAAAGAAGCGGATACAAACATTTTAGATAGTCGAGATACTAGTAGGTAGTGAATCATAAATTCAAAAAGATATAATATTTTATATACTATGTGGTCACGCGAAAATTTTACACAAATATGTCCCAAGTGATCTGTAATTTTGTGAGGTAGAATTAAAATTTTTTTATCTGCCTCTCCCTTCGTCTGCATTTGCATTATGTATATATCCTTTTATCCTTCATTTCTCCTTTTCCATGATTACAAGAACTTGAATCAGAGGTTTTTGCATCCTACCCCGTGTTACTTACCGCAGATGCGAGCCCTTGAGTACGAGAGGTTCTGGTAAGTGTTCTGCACACAGGATAACGTATTTGCGATCTGCTCACAGCGAAAATTGATTACTTGTTTTAGGAGGAAGTAAAAGTATTTCACAGTCATTTCCTAATGCATAAAATAAAATTATTTTTATGAAATATGCTGAATTACAGTGTTAAATTCTCTCGGGCGGGATGGAATTTTCTTCCATCGTGACTCGGTTCCTCTTCATTGTCTCGAGATATACGTTTAATGGTAGACTTAGCTCATTTAATTTATTCTTGACTATCAGAAGTGCCAACAAGAAAGTCCGCTTGTCCTACAAAAAAATCAGAGAATTAAATTTTTTTAGTCAGTTGAAATCCGCAGTCTTAATTAGCATAGTTTTATGTGAAGTATTCATTTTAGACAGTTTTTTTCAAAAGTTATATTTTCTGGTTACGCCTCTTTGCTTCAGGAATTCACGTAAAGTTTTGCCCCTGAATTTTTATGAATTTAATATCGAAAACCTATCATCTTGTGAATGATTCCGTTTTCTTTCTGATAGGTAGTTCCAATTTTATATTCTACTAAAAAAAATTAGTAAAAGTAGGCGACATGTGTCTTAAAAAAAGGGTTTGGTTAAACTTTAAAGATCAGATTAAATTGTGGATAGAAGGGAGGGAAGAGAGGTTGAGATATATTAGAGGGGGTGAAGATAGTTAGATATATTATTTGATTAGAGGGCAAGTTGATATAGTGTGCATTGACGTGAGTTAAAGGTATAAAAAAGACTTTTAGTCTAGCAAATTAACTTCGGGATGAGTAGAGAGTAGAAGATTTTTTAAATAATAAGAGAAAGAAGGGAGGAATGAAAAGAAGTCAGAGTGTATATATTTGAGGCTATTATCTAACATATGGAACGTAAATCGTTGGTATAGAACGAATGTTAAGAGCGTTGACACGTTCGCGAAACTACTGTATACCCTTTCTGAGTGCCTTATGCGTCACACTTGTTCAGAGTTTCGTTCATAGAGTTTTATCAGAACCAACCTTCTCTAATTTCCTTTGTGTCAACTGTTTTCAATTTTTAGGCTAAGTTTCATTTTTTTTAATGTTTAATTTTTTAATTTAATTTATCAAAATTTTCTTTATGTTTTCGGACTGTTTAATTTCTTTGGTGTAAGTTGTTTCTACGAAAACGAGGAAAATGCTTCTACGCTTTAGCAGTTTTGTATAAAAATTCAGTTGTATTGTATTGCGTCGTGTATACTCCGCACGATTGTAAATGTTTCTCTCATGAATTATGTAAAAGCAAAGTGTCTTGTTTCATGGGTTACAGCATGCTAGGCTAGAGCCGCCAATTCTTTAGAAGTACACCTTCTTTTATTTTATGAAACATTCGCCATTTGCTTAAAATACACGTTTGCACCTGTGGATCCTGGACGTGATCATAGTTCTATGCTAAGTTGACCGAATAAAAACACAATGCAAAATCCTTCGTCTTCGTGCCCAATATTTTTGAAGTTTTTGTATTCATTCTATTCATGGTTTACACCAAATAAATTTTTGAATTGTACTTATATTGATTCTTATAGACAAAATTATTTTAGGGATCATAATTTATTACACATGGCAAAAGATCTACCATGAAATTATCTGCTGCGAACTTGTTGTTTTGAATTTTTTAGCATCATTGGAAGAATATAATGAAATCATCGCACTTAAATAAAATTATAGTTCTTGAAGCCTGATTTGATTTGTAGCTTTCTTGTACCGTCAGTCACCCAGCGGTAATTTCCCCACGCTAAGATAGGACGAAAATTTCAAAGATTGTATATTTCATAGTGTAAAACTAACACTGGGCAGATATTTAAACACACTATAAAATTACAACTTGCATGACTATTACTATATTCAAATACGACGACAAAAGGAAGTTTGTTAGAAAAAATTGTTGGCAGAAATTTTTTGTTTATAAATCGTAAGGGCAGCCTAATGATATTATCTTATACCCACCGGTCCGAAAGTGTTGTAAAAATTTTGATATTAAAAAAAAAACCGCAAAACTAGCACATTTTTTCAAAAATTTTGTGTGGATTGTGGTTATGACCTTGATAATAATTAATCATAATGCTTTCTCTATTACGCATTACCTGTAATGAATTTTCATTACTATAAAAAAATTTTATCCAGATTTATTTACTAGTTCATTAAACTCAAAGTCCTAAAGTTCTATAAAATATTTTCTTTAGTACGTCAATTCCATAATTGGCTAAGGCACAGCAATACTTTGTAGAAAAATATTAGAAAACAAATTTGTATGAAAAATAATTTTGTTTACATACTTAAGCTTGTACAGTAAATCTAAAAAAAATTAAGTAAAAGCACGTATCTAATAGAATTTGAATTCTTATTTTTACAAGAATATTCAATGTACAATGTTTTTTTGGAATGAAATAATGATCAAACTATTTTTGAAACAAAATTCCACACAAGCGTTAAATAATATTATAGAAATAGTCGAAAAAACTAAGAGCTCTATGCACATTTTTTAGAATGATTTATCACTGTAGACGTTTATTATTTTTGACAATTGTTTGCGCAATAATTTTGACAAAAAACAATTGCCAGTTCATGTTTGTTCTTATTTTTTTTTCAAACTCTTCGAACAATATTAAGTATGGAAAAAAATTGTACAAAGTTTCTAAAAGTTATAACATCTATCTAATTTTTTTCGTGAAGTATCACTATACCTTAGATGATTCAGAAAATTACAACTTATCGACATTCTGTTTTTAAAAACTATCATTGTTTAAATGAAACGTTTATTAAGTTGCTGCTAAATAAACATATCTAGTTACTGAGCCCCAGTCTTATTTTTAAGTATATTGGTATGTATATTTTTGTTTCTAGGGACTTTTTCGATAAATTACAAATTACAAAATTAATCGTTCACCCGGTTTGGAATTCAGCACTTAACAAAAAATTTTTCTAGTACTTTGGACCATTACTTTCAAGTCCCTAACAAGTAATATTGGATCACAATTTTCTCTAAGTCAATACAAATTCATTGAGTTAAAGGGAATAGAGAAATTGGTATCTTTAATTAAGAGTTTCATCAATTTTAAACTCTTAGCGACAATAGGTTTGACAATGGCTCCTTTTGAGGTCTAATTTATTCTTTGCAAATAACTTTTACATAGTTTTATATATTTCTCTAATAAACGCAACAATCAACAGAAAATTTATATGATCCGAAATATTACACAAGAACGCCAATATAAGAGCAGTTTCGGGGGTTGCCTCGTCATGGTCTTGTCATTAAATTTGTCATTGGAACCGTAAACAGTCTATTGTAAACTGATGGCGACCTAACGTTGACGCTGCCACACACTAATACACGGCTGTGGAACTGCGTGGGCCAGTAGTTCTTGGAAGTATCAAATCAATCGCTTGTTTACAGGCGTTCTTGTGTACATGTATATTTTTTACTTCAAAATGGGATTCTTCGATAGCGAGTGTATGGATCTACCTGTTGGATATCAAAGAGTTGGATGCATCAAGATTTGGACAAAAACTGCTGAACGATTAGAAAAACTTAAGAAACAATTTAGCTTTCTATGACGCCGTAAGGATATATACATGCATACATTTTAAATCAAGGTTACTTTGCATTTTCAAGTTAGTAATTTTTATAAAAAAGGGTCTAACAAAATAGTTAGGCAGGTTGTGGGAGGCAGTGGAAGAGACGGGAGTGGAGAGAGGCCTGATCGAGAGGGTAATGGAAAAGGTATATGAGGGTGAAAGATATGATGACAGGTGGGAAGGAATCTCTGAGGTTTAATGGATGGAGAGGGGGTAGAGGCAAGGATGCCCGCTTCGCCCAACGCTTTTTGCAATTTTAATCGCAGATATGGAAAGTAAACTAGCGGGCAGAGCAGTAGAAGGAGTTAGGGTAGGAGGAGTCAGGATATGGTAACTTGCATATGCAGATGATATAGTGCTGCTAGTAAAGAGCGAAAAGGCTTTAAAGGAGATAATGACAAATTTGAGAAGATACTTGGACAAAAATAGGTTAGAGTTAAATGCGGACAAGTCGAGGGTTATGGTGTTCAGGAAAGGAGATGGGAGAGATAAGGGAGGTGAGTGGAAGTGGAAGGGAAAAACGGTACAGGAGTGGAAAGAGTTTGTGTACCTAGGCTTCTTGTTTCGGAGGAATGGGGGAGTAGAATGTCATATAAAAGACATAGTTATAAGGGCAAATGTCGTGATGAGGCAGGTGTGGGGGCTTGGAAAGAGGTAGTTTTCAGATGATTTTATGAGGAGAATAAAATTGTTTGATTCGCTAGTGAAAAGTAGTTTATTTTACGGAGTGGAGCTATTGGGGTAAAAGGTAAGTAAGGAGATAAATAGGGTACAGGAGAGGTATGTACAGTGGACACTAGGGCTAGTAACTAATACGCTGAACTATATTGGCAGGAAGGAGCCGGGCGTGTAAATCTGAGGAGAAATTTTTAGAAGATTCGGGAAGTAAACTAATTAGGGAGTGTTGGTGGCAGAAGGAGAACAGACATAAGGGTGGATTATGCTAAGGGTGAGAGCGCAATATTTGTGTGAGAAAGGAGAGCAAGGAAGTCAGGAACTTATAGCGGGAATGAAATGCGGATGCATGGAGGGTTATAATAGGCAAAAGGGCAGTTGCATGGGTGAAGGGTAAGATGGAGAAGAAGAGAAGGAAAGAGGAAGAGGAATGGAGAAGGAAAGTTTGTATATAGGAGAGGAAGATGATGTGAGAAAATTGTACATATTGTAAATAGCAGATAAGGATTAGGGATTAGCCGCAGATGCTGGCAATGCTAGACAATACGAGAAAGTAGCGATATGCGTGCAAGGCGAGGAGAAGCGAGAAAAGCAAGGTCAAAAGAGATAATCTTACAGATTATCTCTTATGACCTTATGGCTTACAGATAATCTGTGGATGAATTTTACTTTTTAAGAGGTAGTTGTAAGAAAAATTCTGTAAAAATGGAAGTGTAAGCAAGGCAATTTTATAAGGTCAGCAGGCTGAAATATAAGCGTTTATCTTCCTCTCTCTCTCTAGTTATTAGAAACATTACGAATGTATAAAATGATTTTGATCAACTTAAAATGTTAATTTTAAAAAAAGAAGATAAATTTCCTAACAAATGCAATTTATTCTTTAGTACTCAATCACAAGGATTCTCTGATCTTGGTAAGGTTTTCATTTCTATTTCTATAAAAAAACTAAACTGGCTTGAATTTCGTTATTATGTTCAGTGAAATAAGGTTATTATTTCTTCATGAATCATGAATTGAGCTAAAACTAAATTACATAATAACGTGGAATATTATATCAGCTTCGAAAGAAACTTTTATTTGCCATACAGAAATAAAAATTTTGTTATAAAAAATACATACTTTATTTATTCATCTAAATAGATGAATTTATGGTATTCATTGCGGTTTTTTACCAATAAAAACAGATTAATTTTAGATCTCTTTTTACGCAACCAGCTATCTAAACAATATAAATCTTGTCTAACCTCCAAAACATTATAGTCACTAAACCAGGCAAGGGAAATATCACCTTTCTTAGGGATCCTACGAAATACCCTGATAAATCTTGAGTGCTTTTAAATGACCCATCTACATGTAAATTACTCAACAGAGGTCAAATTCAAACTAAACTCAACAAATTAGTAAATGACATATTTCTTCTTGGCTTCATTAAACTGCACTCTGTTAGAATCGTGAAAGGCATTAATGAATACGCCCCAAAGGGGTCCATATCATGTCACATGTGGCAACTCTATCTGCGGCCAGTCGCACCTGCGGCATGTCACATTTGCGTAAAACCTAATAGACGCAAGCTGAATAAAAATAATACTATTTTTAATTTTAGCGAGCCACCCATAGTAAGGAATTCTTCAATCAAACTTTGTTTATGTCCCCTCCACTCAACTCTGAATGCCAAAAAAGCTTTTCAAAATGAATTTTCATATTCGGACATATAGCTAGAACGAACAAATAGATTTAGAAAAAATCTACAGACATCGTTGAAGGCGTCTCGATCATATCTCTAAGTGATTTTGGAATCATCCAAAAAACTTCTTATTTAAACAATTATATTGTCTATAATACCTTTAATTTGATTAAACAAGAAGTGAACAATAATTTACCCTGAATGACAACCATATATCAATCCTAAAATATTATTATACTGTTAAATATATATATATATATATATATATATATTATACTGCTTTGTAGAAAGGTCATTGACTAATGTATTGAATTGTAATTTATACTGACTTTTATGTCTGAGTAACTTGTTTCGATCACTGAGTATGATTATTTAAATTAACTTCTTTTATTCAATGAAATATATTGAAATAATAAGTTGCTTTAAAATAAAACTCAATAATAATTACCATTTAATAAATTAGTAAATGACTTTTAGCTACAGAATAGGTTTTAGCTAACAAAACAATTTTGTTTTGTTAACAAAATTTTTTTTTATTCCAACCAAACAATTTTCTCAGTATAGAGCTAATAGGAAGCCAGCATTAACCTGCATTTCATCATTGCTTCAAAACTAGCATTTAATGAAAACGTTAAAGAACTTACTAATCAGCACAGCTGCTACAAATAAAATTCCTACAAAAAATACAACTTTTCCTAACATAAGCTTTCAACATAGTATCAAGATATGCATAAAATTGAAAAACAATTACAAAAGAAATTACCAGCTCAGCAAAATCTCTCAAAATAAAATAAGATGATTACACAATTTTAACAATCAGTCTAGAAATAACAATTTGCAAAAATGCAAATTATACGATGGTTCTCTTTAGAAATTGACAATAATTTTTACTACAAAGACAATAGAAATACCTCTTTTAATTATAAATCATATAAATAAATAGAGAAAAAAGATAAAGTTCGTGCATCAGATGAACATTTCTCCTCAATGAGTAGACTGTGTGATAACTTGTGGAGCAAGCACCATAATAGGAAAGTAATAACAACAGTAAATCGTTATATAATGAATACCAAAATGTTATGATATAAACTAAAGACATCACCGAACAATTAAATAAGAATACGCATACTGGTTTAATTATATTTTACATAGTAAAAGCTTTTGATACCTTGTGGCATAATAGCTTAATATATATGTTAGGCACAAAGACCGAAAACGGCCAAAGACCGAAAAAAACAGCCACAACGCGTTCTGGCCTTTGCAGATGTGCCAGAACGCGTTGCAGCTGTTTTAATAATGGCCAAAGACTGAAATAAGCGACTTGAACGCGTTTCGGTTGGTTTTAAAACGACCAGAACGCGTTCTGGTATTCTTGAAAATGGCAGAACGCGTTCTGTCCCATTTAAAAGTATAACTTATTTATTTATTTTATTGTATATTTTTTTAAATACTTAGAAAGGATGGTACTTTGATGGAGTATTGCATGGTTCAAAAAATTGTTTTAACTGTTATCTAACATTCAGAATGCAATTGTTTATTTTATTACTATGTATGTAGGCCTATTTACTGATATTTCCTAAAAAAAAGAGAATATAAATTTTAATTGCATATGAAATTTCTCCATTGGTTTAATTATTATAAACAAATTAATGAATGTAACTTAATATATATCTGCTGTATTTTCGGAACTTAAATGCATTTATTACGGGAGAAAGGGGCGAGATGCGTATCCCCTATACAAATTTTCTTATTACAATTTTTAAGAAAAATGTTTAATTGCAAACTAACACCAACAGATAATAATACTTAATAGTTTGAACAAGTTTAATGAACAAACTCATTTATTTGTCATTTTCATTCATGTCAAGAATAGAACTGAAGAGCAGTATGATGAAATAAATGAATTAAATCTTTATTCATTGGGTGAAAGTAATAACTTTATTGGTTTTTACACGAACTAATTGAATGGCATTTTGAATTACACTTAACGTAGTTGCACCGAAATCTACACTTTTTATCATTACAATACCTCCTACAGTTGCTAAATATAAAACCTTGTTTTAAACCAGAACTTTCAGCAGATGCAGTTCGTAAAGACAAACGATTAGAAGAAACTTCCTGGGTATCTATAAAATTCGAATCTGCTGTAGTAAATTCATTTCTGTCATACAATCTTTCTGTTTGTGTAAAAACAAATAAAATTATTACCCTTAAGGATAGTTTCGTATTAGACCTTTTAAAAACTACTAATCAAAACGAGTTTTGGTGGTTTGAAAAGACACATAACGCGTTGCAGCATTTTCAAGAATGCCACAATGCGTTCTGGTCATTTTGAAAACGACTAAAATGCGTTCTGATCGTTTATTTCAGTCTTCGGTTTTTTTTAAAACAGCCACAACGCGTTCTGGTATTTCTGCAACGGTCAGTCCTTGGATCGCAATTGTATATCTTAAATATAAATGATGTACCTAGAACGAAACATGTGCATTAGGGCGTATCGAAAAAAAAGTTTTTTGCGCGAAGTTCTGATAGCAATGAAAACTTTCTTTTGGAAGTTATCGAGTGTCCTCGAAGGTGTTGAAAAATATGCAAGATAAGGTGACCCGAATGTTAACCGAAGGTATCGTTAAGCCATCGAAAAGCGGATGGTCCAGGCCCGTAGTAATAACCCGCAAAGTCGACGGGACATATAGATTTTGCGTGGGCTACCACAGGCTCAACATGTTCGCCAAAAAGGATGCTTACCCCTTACCAAAGATGGACATGACCCTCGAGCAACTTCGCGCTGCGAAGTACATAACGACTTTGGGTTTGAAGTGGGGGTACCGAAGACAGCAGGTAGTACACAGCGTTTACAGTCCCTGCAAGGAGGCTCTTTCAGTTTACGATGATGCTTTTTGGACTGTCAGGGGCTCCTGCGACATTCCAGCGGCTGGTAGACTCCCTCATTGAGCCGGACATTGAGCCTAACATTAATGCGTACCTCGATGATATAGTCATCGTTAATGAGACGTTTAAGGTTCATAAGGAATGGGTAACTTGAATCATAGACTGCTTACAGGGAGCCGGACTGACGACTAACCCGGGGAACTGTGAATTTGGGAGATTGGCAGTATGTTATCTCGGGTTTCTCGTCAACCAGAAGGGTTTACAGATCAATCCGGACAAAATCAAGCCCTTTTTCTCATAGTCAGCCCCAAGAACGATTAAGCTACTGAGACGGACCTGAGACATGGCGTCATGGTACCACCGTTTTATAGCCGACTATACGACTGCCGCCGAACAGTTAAACAAACTGCTTAGGACGAACGTCCTATGGGAAAGGGGCACTAAAGAGGAAAGCGCGGTCACTAAGCTGAATGAACAAATGGCGACGGCACCGTTAATGAAAAAGTGTGTCCGTGATTTGCTCGGTTAGGAAATTCCGGTACTATCTAGAGGGATTACTCTTCACAGTGATCACCGATCACAGTTCATTGAAATGGTCACACAATCTTCACAATCCGACAGGCCGATTGGCGCGATGGGCACTTGACCTCCTCGAGTACGATTTTTAGGTCGTATACCGAAAGGAACGTTGCACCATGTGCCTGGTACCCTTTCTTGGATGTGCGAGGAGAAAGTAGCAATTCCCATACCTGCCATGGAACCGGTGGAGGACGAGTGGTACTTAAAGCGACTCCGCGATGTGGAAGAGACCCCTAGAAAATTCCACGGGTGAAAGATAGTGAATGGAATGCTATATAGAGATCGTCCGAATCCTTTGATAGACCCGGTGATCGAAGGTCTAGAGGCTTGGAAGTTGGTAGTACCAACCGAGAGAAGACGGGAAGTCTTTGACGAGGTACATATCGACCCGGCCGACGAGAATCGGAGTCCAGCCGGGACAGCCCAGCCCCACCGGTGACACGTTAGGTTACGAGCAACGAATCCTCGGGCGCTAAAAAGCGCAGTCGTCCACCAAAGCACGTGCGAAAGTGACATCGCTCCAATGGGTGGAGAAGGACCGGAGGCGCCTCGAGTGCTTTGGTGACGTCGCAGATCGGAGAAGGAGATGGGGCGGAGAACACCCAGACCCACTAGGGACATGGGAACGTCTCCAACAAGGCCGTTCATCCTGGTGGCGAATCGCAGGACAGCCAGTGGCGGGGGCCGCGGATCTGCGGGACGGGGCGTCCCGATATATATATATAATTAAACTCTTTGTCATAAGGACAACTGCAGGATTTCGCCGGGATCGGATGCTAATCTAAAAATTTGCACCCGATCCCAGCGAAATCGCGGTAAAATTTCAGCCATAACCACGTCTCACTACCGTG
>JAAAKG020161543.1:0-29186 GCA_010014905.2 Druon quercuslanigerum
TCGAAAAATTTTCTTTTCTGTGGAATCATTTATTTTCATCTGAGGAACAAGAATATTACACATTAGAGTTCCATGAAACAACGTTTGTCATTGTTATAAACAATTTTTATGAACAAATTCACTTATTTTGCATTTATACGCATATAACATTCATCTTT
Organism: Druon quercuslanigerum; assembly: GCA_010014905.2. Lineage (NCBI taxonomy): Eukaryota > Metazoa > Arthropoda > Insecta > Hymenoptera > Cynipidae > Druon > Druon quercuslanigerum. The sequence goes on from JAAAKG020161543.1 coordinate 159, forward strand.
TATGCGAAATAATTTATTTTTATGTGAAGAACAAGAATAGTATACATTACAGTTTCATGAAATAAGATTTTTAATTGTTATAAACAATTTTTATGAACAATTTCACTTATTGGGCATATCTGTGCATTGAAAATTTTTCTTTTCTGTTGAGTCATTTATTTTCATGTGAAGAACAAGAAGAGTATGCATTACAGTTCCATGAAACAACATTTGTCATTTTTATAAACAATTTTTACAAACAAGTTGCAATTTTACGTTGCAATTTTTTACGTTTGGTAGAGAAGCTGGAATATTGCTATGGAATACGTTCTTATATCAATACAGCCAATTTTAGGGACTCTAAAATAAGTGAATTTGATTGTATTATTTGTTTATAACAATGATAAATGTTGTTGGATGAAAGTCAGTTGTGCAAAAATTCAATTCTTTAGATGAAAATAAATGATTCCTCATAAAAGACAAATTTTCTATGCATATAAATGCAAAATAAGTGAAATTGTTGATAAAAATTGTTTATAATAATAAAAAATGTTGCTTCATGGAACTCTAATGAGTAATATTCTTGTTCTTCAGATGAAAATAAATGATTCCACAGAAAAGAACATTTTTTGAAGAATATATATGCCAAATAAGTGAATTTGTTCATAAGACTTGTTTAAACTATTATCAATATTTATCATTAATGCTTGTTCGCAATTAAAAATTGATTCTTCACATTTTTATAACAAGATTTATGTAAGTAATACATTCGAAATCCGAAAATGCAGCAGTTAACAGTTATATCCATTAATTTTTTTATAACAATTAACAAAATGCAGGATATTTATCTACAAGTTACATTTTTATTCAAAAAAAGTAACTTTACTAATTCTACACCTTTGTGATGAAACATAGATGAATAGGCCTAAGTAAATATCGAAAATATAACCAATCGCAAATTTTAAGTTAAATAAAAAATTATTAAATAAGAAATTTAAAGAACGTGTACCTCTACGTTAAAGTACGGTTCTTCATTAGTATTTAAAAAAAAGCTCTGATCCATTGAAAATTGAGGAGTCGTCTGATTTTTGTCCCGAAAAAGTGCTTTTTTCCCACTGTGCGGCCGTCCGTCCGTAAACACGATAACTCTCGAAAAAACGAACGGATTAAGTCGGTTTTTGGCACTCTTTTGTTAATTTCTAAAAAAAGGACGAGTTCCTTAACCAGCCATTTGGGAAAAAGATTCAAAAAGTGAGCACATTGTGAAAATTTTTGAGACCCTTTTTTCAGAATTTGAAAATTCTATAAACGGATATTTATACTATTAAATAATACGAACAATTTATCGCAATAACTGTTTTCGATAAAAAGAAAATTCTTAGAGTTATAGCATTTTCAAAATTTTTGAAATCCATCGAAAATCACAATTTTAAGCCAAACAACGGACGATGTGAAAAAAAAGTCAAGAGAAAAAAATGATTTATTTTTTGTAAGCCCTTCAAGATTATTATAATTACTTTTTGGATTTTCTTGAAAAATAAAAAAATCAAATTTTGATTGCATACAAAATAATGAAAAATGAAAATTTTCATTTTTTGGTTAAACTATGCAGGATGCAAAAAAAAGAAATTAATAAAAATTTGGGTAGTAAAAAAGATCTACAAATTCGTTAATTATCACATCTTCATAGGATGCGTACTTTTTGTTTTATTCGTAACAAATAACATTGAAAATAAAAAAGTTACAAATTTGCGGAAGAACGACAGAAGTTACGAAAATAAAATGATTTGACAAAGATTGTTTACCCGAAAAAGAGCTACAAATTTGTTATGAATCATTTTTGAATAGGACACGTAGTTTTGGTTTTAATCATAAAAATGGCATTAAAATAAAAATGAAAAATTTGTGGAAAGACGACAAAAGGGACGAAAACAAATTGATACAAAAAAGTTATTCACCAAAAAAAGAGATATAAATTCGTAATAATTTATTAAATTCTCGTCATTTATGATTGAGAATGTATTAGAATGGCGAAAAAAGTCAGCCAAAGAAAAAAAAGTCTTAAAGCGAAAGTTCTTTTGAGCTACAATTTTTACTTGATTTAAAGTCTCGGACTCTGTGATGTAAAAACATATAATTCCATACCTCAAAGCAAAGGGGCGTGGCCTATTGCCTGCAACTTTAATACCTATGCATTAAAAGCAAGGGTTCCGAGATCTTAGTTCTCGCGCCAAAGCGTAGTAAAATAAAAGAATAGTGCCGTGAATTAATCTCCCGAAATTTCTCTCCTTGTAGCTTTTGAAAACTCCTACAAAATGACTTTTAAACATTTTCCAATTGGACTTGTAATTTTGTTTCTATTTATCGTGAGTAATAGACAAAAATCAAAAAATTCCAATATTACGCCAAAAGACACGAGATAGTAAGAAATCTAAAAGAAGACTTGTAGGATATTTTGTTTTATCCATAAAAAATCATATGAAAAGAAAAATCCTATTCTTAGCATAACCACGCGAGATAGAGAAAAATGTAAGAAAAAAGGTTTGCAATTCTTTATTTAGTTTAAGGTGGCTCAGAAAATATGCATTTGGGGCAGAATACGTCAAGTGTTCTTACCTAAAATTAAGTTTTTTTTTTAGATCGGGTTGAAACTGGTCCGAATTATAGTCCTAGTGGACCTACATTATTATAGTGGTGTGGAAAGCTGTTTTCATGTGCTTTATTATAAAGATACATTTTTTCAATTTTTAAATATTTTTGCTTAAAAATCAAAATTAAAATTGATTTTTAGAAAAAAATAATATCAAAACTTTTTTTCTATTTCGAAAAATAGCTGTTAAGATAATGTGTTCAAATTCTGATTTTTAAGCTCGAGGGTACCACTTTAAACCTCCGCAGCGCTCGGGCACTAAAGACTGTCAGATCTAATGTGCCCTAAAATTGTATATAACTTTTTTGAGATTATAACCAATGCAGAAATATAAAAATTACGTTATATATTTCAAATCACACCTTTTTATTTTATTTAGAAAGAGCGTAAAAATCTAAATTTGACGAAGAAAAAATTGTCGACCCACTTTTTATCCTACAGGATTTCAAAGAGGATTATAAAAACTATTTTTTGAAATGGAAAACTTTTTTTTAATATGTTTTTTTTTAAATCAGTTTAAATTTTAATGTTCAGAAGAAATTTTTTAATATATGATTATAATATTCTTAAATTACATAAAAAGAGCTTTCTAAAACACTCTAATAAACGTTCATTTGGATGATCATAAAAGAATTTACAATATAAATGAAATTGACTGAATGTATCATCTGATCGACATTTCATACCCTTTATCTGTTTTTCGTTCATGTATGAACATTAGAGTTTATTTTTAATTTACAAATAAGTTATTAATCAATTTCTTAATTGACCAGAAATAAGTAAACTTCAAATATTTACAGGCGTTATTTGACATAACCATACATGTAATATCTCGGACATTTCAGTTGAACATTTTTGATGTTAGTAAGTAACATCTCACTTTTTAATATCTACCGATATTAACTATGAAAATCTAGATTGCTGTCCTATAGTGAAACATGAAGTATGTTAAGTAAATTTCTTTCCAATTTTTATAGTGTTCCCAGTTCTGATCCCCTCATATCTTGAATTTTTTGTTAATTTATTTTAATCCCAAGAAAGCCCTCAAGTCAGAATGTCCTTTCTCGAAGAAAGTACCTTCATTAGGTATTTCACACTCCTTACTATATGAAAAGGATGATGTGTGATCTTTCATAAGGAATTTCGCAGGGGTATATTATATAGTATGTCGCCCTATTGCATCTTTTCATAAAGAGAGAACGTAGTCTGGGTTCTCGTGGTGTCAACGACAGAAGTTCTGGCTCCTTTATTATAAGTTGCACAATGACATCACCGGCACACAATCAAAAGCGCGATAAATGCTCAAGGCGTGGCATACGGGCCACCCTGTTCGCTACCCACGTTTGTATACCTCCCATGCATTGTTCGTATATTTCTCCAACTCAAAACGATGCACCAGCCCTCTTCCTCTCGAATTGTTTATGATAATCGTAACGAGGATGCGCCATCAGATTTCGAGAATCAACACACTGGAGGTTCACCAGAGGTTCTCCATCATTTTCAATTTTATATTTACTTTAATAAAGAAGAAATCTAGTATTATTCGTTTCTAGATTTTATTGTTTTTGATGCGTAAAGATCGTAGACTGCACTCAGAAAAAAGTTCTAGTCAAAGTTACTAGATGCGTCTAGTTAAAAAATTTATAGTTATTTTAATCCGAAATTATGGTTAATATGACTGGAAAATTCTAGTTCATGAACTCTAATTGATTTTTTCTAGTTGAAACGATTCTGGTTAATATTTCTGGTAACAGAAGGGTCGCGATCTTGTGTCGATTTCCAGGAACTTGTCATTAGTCTCATGTCATTTTGCTGAATGTTTCAATAGTCGCTTTGGTGTAAATGTACAATTCTTGAACAATCGCAAATTTTAAATTGTATTTTTAGTTATATAAGTATAAATAATTATAGTAAACCTTGAATTTATGTTGTGTGATTATGTTATGTGAAGAAGAACTTTCCCGTTATCTGGGTAATCTCCAGTGCTACAGGAATATTTCCAAACCAAGCACACATATTTCGGGTGTCTTTGAAAAATTTTCTCGAAAATATTGACATTGTGACAATAAATAAAGTGAATGATCGAGAATTTGAGTATTGGCCAAGCATGCATATTATGTGAAGTCACGGAAAAGATAAACTAACAAAATAAAACTTTTGTTAGCTTATTTTCTTTGGGAATATTTAACATGTGGTCATTGCAAATTCAAAGGGGGTTAGGAAGGCTCCATGAAGGTAGAAGGGTATCTAAATTCAATAGTCGAAAATCGATGTCAACCAAAATACCTGGTTGAGTTTACCAGAACATCTGGTTAAGTTTACCATAATATCTGGTTATGTTGAACAGAACGTTGTATTCTTAAGCTACCAGAAAAATGTCTAGCAAATATTTCTAGTTAACCCTACCAGAACTTCTGGTTGCATTTACCCGAATCTCTGGTAACATAAACCAGATTATTGTCAATCAGAAACTTTTGATACTTTTAACCAAAATTTATAGTAAGGGCATATTATATAGTAAGGGCAGAATTTTTTTGAGTTTACGGTTTGTAGGGTAAAGCATCAGAGTGTTTAATTTCATGGTTTACAAAAGAGTGAAATGCGTCTACTTATTGAATACGGCTCTGTATTTATATTTCTGATGTGTAAACGTCTCGGACAGTGAAATGTAGAGAAAAATCTGTATCAGAACGATAAATGCCTTAGCGTTTAGGCCACATAAAAGTGGAACGCATCTATTTATAGGATACGTTTATACTTTTCACATTTCTGGTATTTAAACATCTTAGGTCGTGGTGTGGAGGATAATACCTGTGTCAGACTGTTAAATTTAATGGGTTTCACAATAGTAAAACGCATCTGTTTATAGAATAAGATTTTAAATTTTTTTGTTTTTTATGTGTAAACATTTTGAACTGTGGTATGAAGGGTAAATTCTGAGTTGGACAATAAAAAAAATCTGATTATACCAACCAGAATTCTGGGTAATTCATCTAGAATAGAGTGTTAAATATACGCTTACTAAAAATTCTGGTTAAAAGTATCAGAAGTTTCTGATTGACAATTTTCTGGTTAATGTTATGAGACATTTTTTAAATTTCGCCAGAATTTCTGGTAAGGTTAACCAGAAATCTTTACTAGGCAGTTTTCTGGTAGCTTAAGAATACAACGTTCTGGTCAACATAACCAGATATTCTGATAAAATTAATCAAATGTCTGGTAAGCTCAACCAGATTTTCTGATATATACATCGATTTTTAACTATTGCATTTCGATACTATTCTATCTTCATGGACTCTTACTAACCTCCTCTAAAATTACGTGGCCCACATGTTATATTTTCCTAAAGAAAATAACAAAAGTTTCCGACGACAGAGTGCAGAAATTATGTTCCACTTAGCTAAAATTGAGTCTTTCCATAATCTATATATGGATATATGTATGTATTAATAAATAGTGATAGATACAACACTCGAAGCAAAAGTAGCATATTGATGATGCATTCTGTTTCTCAAACTATTCATCAAGAATATTTTTTTCGTGATTTTACATAAAATGCATGTAGATCACTTCGTCATTTGCAAAATTCTCCAAACATTCAGCTTTTTTATTTATTGTCGACAACGTTAATATTTTCGATAATATTTTTTAAAAACACCCAATAAATATGTGCTTGGTTTGAAAGTATTCATGTAGCATTGGTGTTTAGAGAAGACATATTTCTGGATATTAACACAAGGTCACGGCACTTCTGTTACCAGAATTATAAACCAGAATAGTTTTAACCAGAAAAAAGCAACCAGAGTTTATTAAGTAGAATATTCTATCCATATTAATCATAATTTCTAATTAAAATGACTAGCATTTTTTAACCAGATTATATCCCTAACCTCAGTGACACATACTTTCTCAATAGAGTTTTCTAACGCATTTTGTTGTACATCGCAGTTGTGGTGTCCTATATCTTCATTTCCGGTCTCTGAAAGCATCACTAACCCCACCTTCCTCATATTGCATTTCCCCTTTGCCATTTCTCACGTTGCAAATTCTGTACTTTTAATTCCCTTCATTGCTTTATAAAGTAGTTTCTTGCATCCTTCAAAGTCGTTTTGTATTTTCTTTTCTTCTTCTGCTCTAATTTCATCTTTGCTTTCTCTAATTAATCGCTTGAGTTTCCTCTTTTTGCGTCTATTTATTTCCTCATCGCTAAGACCTGTCATGTTCAACATTCTTCTGTACGCTTCTTTCTTTGTTTTTTGGGCAACCGCAATTTTATCATTCCACCATGCATCACCAGATATTCTTGCTACAACCGCGGTACCACACTCTTCTATCGCACATCTTACAATTATATCCTAGGATAAATCCTGTGCCAGAGCATTAAATCCCTTAGGTTAAATATAATTAAAACTTGTCTTTGCATATACTCGAGTTTCTAAATATTATGTTTTTACTGTGTAAATACCTTAAACTATGGTATGGAAGGTAAATTCTGTACCAGAACGTTAAATCCCTTGGGTCCTATAAATATGAAACGCGTCTTTTTATAGAATGCTTTTCTACATTTCATGTTCTTGATGTGCAAGCATTTCAGATCAAGGTCTCAGAGCGTGAAATGTCACGGGTAAGATATACGTGAAACGCATCTATCGATAGAATTTCTTAAAAACATTTTCTTTTTTTGATGTCTAAAAATCTTATACCGTGTTATGGAGGGTAAACTATGCATCAGAATGTTCAACAAAAGTGAAACGCGTCTATGTGTAAACATCTTAGACTGCGGTATGGAGGGTAAATCCTGAATCCGAATGCAAAATTCTTCTATATATAAAAGAGAAACATGCCTGTTTATAAAATACTTTTCTATACTTAATGTTTTTCATATGTAAATATATGAGACCATGGTATGGAAGTTAAGCCTGAGTCAAAGATTTCAATGTTTTGGTTCTGCTGAAAGTGAGGCGTGTCTATTTATAGAATGAGTTTCTACATTTTATGTTTTGATGTGCAAACATACTTTCCTTCGTATGGAAGGTAAAGCCTGTATCATAATATTAAATGCATTAGGTCAAATAAATTTGAAACCTGTCTATTTATGGAATACTTTTATACACTTTATGTTTTTAATGTAAAAACCTTTTAAGGCCACGTATGGATGGTAAAACCTGAGTGAGAGCGTTTCATGTCGTGTGTAATATAAAAGGAAATGCGTCTATTTAAAGAATAAATTTCAAATTTTTAATTTTTTTATGTGTAAAATGCGTAAAATGCTTTAGTCTGAATAAAATTGAAACTTTCCTGTTTATAATTTTTTTGCGTTTAACCCTAGCCAGAGCCCGTGAGTTATTTGACTACCCCAAATGGAAATCAAAGTATGCTCCTGTTCCGTTTATTTTGCAATTTTGTGTTGTTTAAACCATTTTTTTACGATTTTAAAATTAAATAAATAAAGGTTAATATATGTCATTCTCTTCTCTATTAAAAAACGAAGAGATTTGTCTACATTAAAGTCACACTGACTAGGGTTAATGTTTTAATGTCTAAACTTCTTATACCACGTTATGGAGGGTAAATCCTATTTTAGAATGCTAAATATCTTGACTAGAACAAAAGTGAAACTTGTCTATATATAGAATAAGTTTTTAGCTTTGATGTTTTTGATGAGTAAACACCTTAGACTGCGATATGGAGGGTAAATCCTGAGCCAGAGCGCAAAATATTTGACGCTTCATAAAATTAAAACTTGCTATACCGCTGTGTGGAAAGTAAAGTCCGTATCAAAGCGCCAAATGTCGCTGTTTAGATAAAATCAAAACGAATCTATTTGAAGAATATTTTCCTACATTTGAAGTCTCTGATGTCTAAACATCATAGACCGCATCAACCAGGGTAAACGCTACGTCAGAGCGCTGAATATCTTGGCTCACAGCATCTTAGATTGCTGTATGGAGGGTAAGTCCTGAGTTAGAGCGGAAAATTTTTTACGCTACATAAAAGTGAAACTTGTCTATTTTCAAAATAGTTTTCTGGATTTAATTTTTCTAATGTGTATACATATGAGACGGCGGTATAGAGAGTAAAGCCTTAATTAGAGACTTGAATGTCTTTGTTTATGTAAAAGTGGGACGCGTCTATTTCTTGGATAAGTTTCTACATTTTATGTTTTTATTTATTATAAATGTGTATTATTCCTTGTTATGGAAGGTAAATTCTGTGTCAGAAGATTAAATGTATTAAATCAAATAGATGTGAAACGCGTATATTTATGGAATACTTTACTACGTTTTATGTTTTTAATGTGTAAACATGTTCAACCAAGATGGTAAAGCCTGAGAAAGAGCGTTTAATGTCGCGTGTCAGATAAAAATGAAACGCTTCTATTCAGAAAATATTTTTCTACATTTTAGGTTCTTGATGTCTAGACATCTTAGGCCGCATTATGGAGGGTAAACTCTAGGTCCAAGCGTTAAATACTTTGACTCACATAAAAGTGAAATGTGTCTATGCATACAATAAGTTTCTAGTTTCTATGTTTTTGGTGTGTAAAGATTAGGGTGATTCAAGTAACGGTTTTAGAGGTACAGGGCAAAACACCCCCCAAATGTTTCCATTTCCGGAGAAAGAAAATCCGTAATTTTTTTCGAAATTCAAATTTTGGCACTTGCTACCGGGTACTTTAAAATTTCATTTAATTAGCGTGGAGAAATTTTAAAGTTTCAAAAAATTAAACTCATGTTTCAGTGTTTCGCCCAAACGTGCCAAACTTTAGGGATTGGAGAAAAGTGTCTACGAAATAAAACCATACTAATATCTTTTATTTCCAAAAAATTTAAAGAATAATCGTATTTTCTTATTTAAATCTAATTATTTGTCATTTTTTGGAGTAGCAAATTTGTCTAAAAACATTATGTAATTATTTAAACAATTATTTATTGTTTATTTTCAAAACGTCTAAAAATTGAGGTCCACTTTTTTCAAATTGGTATCTTATGCTAATTTTTGTTGAATAATTACATTATTTTGATACATTTCTTTCAATTTTTAATTTTTTGGAAGATATGTAACCAAATTATGTAGTTATTCAATAAAAATTAGCATAGGATACCCAATTCAAAAATTTCTAATCTTTTTAGAAGTGCTCCAAATAATGGCGAAATATTACATTTCACTCGTAAAATACGATTATTTTTTACATTTTTTGGGAAAATAATTGTTCAAATTATGAATTGCATGAAAAAGACTACGGAAATTACTAAAAAGTAACAATAATACGTAAAATACAAGTTTTTTTTAGATTTTTGGGTCATATTTGGGGCGCTGCGGGGATGGTGAGGGTGGGTTTGAAATAAAAGTTATTATTATGGTTTTATTTCGTAGACACTCTTTTTCAATGTCTAAAAATTTTGGCACGTTCCGATGAAATCCTGGAAAATAAATTCAATTCTTCGAAAATTCAAAATTTCCCCACGTTAATAAAATGGGATTCGAATTTCGAGAAAAAAAAATTGCGGATTTTCATTCTCTAGAAATGGAAACTTTTGGTGGGTGTCTTGCCTTCTGGAGTGAGAAACAAATTTTGCAACGCATTTTTGGACCACACTTTAGTAATAATCTTAGGATGCGGTTATGAAGGGTGCGTCCTGAGTACATGTACTGGTTCAATTAAAAGTAAGGCGCGTCTGTTTATAGAATAAGTTTATGCATTTTAAGTTTTTGATGTGCAAACATTTTAGGTGATGTTATGAAGGATGATTTCTGTGTTAGGACATTAAGTGCCAAAGGCCTCATAAAACTGAAATGAGCATATATATAGAATACGCGTTAAATGACTTAGATTACATAAAAGTGAAACGCTTCTATTTATAGACATACTTATGGTGGGTAATGTCTTGGTCATAACGTTAAATTCCTTGGGTGAAATAAATCTGAAACGCGTCAATTTATAGTTTAAGTTTCCACATTTTATGTTTTTGATGTGCTAACATGCTAAGCAACGGTATGAAGGGTAAAGCCTGTTTCCGAGCATTAAGTTCCTCCAGTCAAATACATGTGAAACGTTTCTATTTATAGGATAATTTTCTATACGTTTGTCTCTGATGTGCCAAAGCGATAAATTTCTTAGTTCACATACAATTTTAATTTAAGTTAATGTTTATATAACATGTTTATAGATAAATCTGTCACCATATTTTTTTTCTATAATCAGGTAAAGTATATAATAAAATTAGATTCAGAAAAGATAAAACAAGTAGCACAAATTACTGGAATGAAAAATGGAAATGAATTTCCGTAATCTGAGTCAAGAACAGATTTCATCGAGTGGCATTGCGGCACACCCGGTGAGTGTTAATGAATTATTATCTAGTTGCATACAGATTTTTTTCTATGAAATGAATTCCAAGACGTGGGCACGCAGTAATCGGCACGGAACGGTTTTATACAATATGGCTCTATAAATTCCTAGCGGAGCACCAAGTAGGACTTCGAATCTCTCCTGGCAGGTCGATTAACCTCACTTCCAACTATTTCTTTCCGATATCGCCCTTTCGGGCAAGCGAGATTTTACGGCTTGAAGACACGCACAGATAAAAACTGGCCTTTCGCGTGTTGCACATCCCCATTTTCCTTTTTTTTTCACAAAGACAGGGAAAGGCCGAAAGATTGCAGACGAAGGAAAGATGAGTTATCTGAGTTATCTTCGAGTTCCGCATCACTACACCTTTGTAGACTGGACCCCTTCGAGGTCAATAAATTGTACCTTTGCTAATAACAATCGAAAATAATCTCTACTCGCCATTTGCAAATTCTAGGCTTGATGTACTTATTATTACCAAGCAACCAACTGTGAAAATTTATTTTTTATCTGCATTTATTAGTTTAAGCTGCAATTATAAAAAGTACCTCTAATGACAAGGATTATCAGGATGGCCACACAAACTTTACAGAAATGCAGGCTTAAACCTTTATAAAAATACTTCATTAATACTAATAATATTACAATAACGTTAATTTAGGTAACATAACATTTTTCTAAGACTCCCAGTCAAAATATATTTTGTTTTTAAAAAAATACTAAAACTCTGAACTAAAAGAGTGGAACTTTCTGCAGAAAAGAAAAAAGAGGATTTTTCAATAAAGCAACTCAATTTTTAAACAAATAGTTCAATATTCAAACCAAAAAGGCAAATATTCTAGAATACAGTAGAATTTTTAAACGAAAATATCAATTTTCTACCGAAAGAAGTCTATCTAAAAAGATGCATGTTCAACAAAACAGTTGAACTCTCAAAAAATATATGAAAATTTAGTGGAATATTTTAACTTTTAACAAAATAATTAAATGCTCAACTAAATAGTAAAATTTTTGCGAAAAAAGGTGATTTCCTGTCCAAAAATTCAGTAGTAAATCGAGAATTTGTGGGCGATACTTAAACAATCTATTTAGATGATTAAAAAATTTTTTTAAACACTCGTTTCAAGAAATTGAGGTACCTCTCTTTTGCGGCAATTCGGAAGTTTATTTTTTAATTGTCAATCTTTTTCATGCTTATTTTGCATGAAATTATTTATAATAAAATATTTTCTTTTCAATCTGAAATCAAAGTAATAGTTGACTTTTTAATTAAAAAGAATAACCTTTTTACCGAAAAAGATGAATTTTAAACAAAAAATGATGACTTTTCTATGAAAAGATGAAGTCCCCTTCCCAGAAAAATAAACTTTATGTCCGGAGAAACGAACTTTGAAGAAAATAATTAAATTTTCAATTAATTTTCATTTACTTGATAGAATTTCTAAGCACAAGAGATTATTTCTGTAACAAAAAATATAATAGTAGACTTTTGAATGATAATAAACAATTTACTATCAACTAAAAATGAAAATTTTGCTACATAAAACGATGCATTCGTAAAACGAGGGGACAAACCAAATAATTATCTTTTCAACCAAAAAATAGATTTTTAATCAAAAATATACGATAGGACATATGATAGGACACTTTTTAATTTAAAATAATTTATTTATAACCATACAAGATGAATTTCTAATCTTGAAGAACGGATTTAATATCCGAAGAGACGAATGTTTAAGAAAACAGTTGAATTTACTAACAAAAAAAGATGACTTTTAAAAAAAAACTGATGGATTTTTAACAAAATAATAACATTTTTAAACAAATAGTAAAATTTGTAACCAACAGTGATTAATTCTGGGTTAAAAATATAATAACAAAACTTTTTAATTGAAAAGAATCCACTTTCAACAACAAAAAATACTTTTATACAAAACAAAGAATTTTTCATCTAAAAGAATGAACTTTTTATTCGATAAAACAGTTTAACTTTCTACAAAAAATCAAAGATTTAACAAAATATTTAAACTTTTAATAAAATGGTCCAAATTGTCCAATAGTCCAAACCGTTGAATTTTGTATGCATAAAGAAGAAAGTTCAACAAAAAAGTTGAATCTTTAACAACAAAAGTTACTTTATAAGAAAATGAGTTAATGTACAATAAAATAATTATATTATGAATCAAAAAGTAAATCAAAACCAAAAGAGATGAATCCTAACACCAGGAATGTAATAGTAAAGTTTTCAATGTTAAAGAATTTCCCTTAATCTAAAAAAGACGACTTTTCTATCAAAAAATTAATTTTTATCCCTAAAGGAACAATTTCTATACAAAAAAGACTTATCTTCAATAAAATAGTTGTAATTTAGACCAAAGAAGATTTTTTGCATTCAAGTAAAAAATCGAGAAAAAATGAGAACTTTCTTAAAAACAGGGGAAGAGGAGGAATTCTTGAAAAAAGAGGCGAAAAAGAGTTGGAAGTCTGTGATTTAATAAACCACAGTGAAATTTTACTAAATTTATCTATGGCATCCTCCAACTCTTCTGTCCAACGGAAAAACCTAGTAAGTGGCTTTTGCCATAAAGGTTTTTTTTCATGCACATGTATCGAAAAATAGACTCTATGGCAAATGTCACTTACTAAGTTTTTCTGTTGAACAGCAGAACATGAAATCATTTTTTCTCGAAAAGCGGGTTTTCAATTAATTTGTGATATTAATCCAATATAACATAATTATTATTAATTATGATTATCAATTACAAATATCCGATGCCAATTATTAGTAATGAATTATGTAAATTTCGCTTAAATATGTGATTACTATCGTAAATGTTTAAAAAGGAAGTTTTCCTTCTTAAATATAAAAGAAAGTTTAATATTTGAACGATTTATCAAGAAGAGCTTTAAAATCTGAAATATAAAATCACCTTCTTTATTTTAACAGGCATGGTTAAGGACTGTGAGTCCAATTCCAAAAATATATTTTTTACGAAAGCGTGCCGATACTTTTTGCAACATTTTTTTTTAAATCTAATAAATTAAGATTTTCAAGCAAATTTTTGCCTTATTCTCGAATAGAAAAAACAGAAGATAAACTTTACATCGGTTTCCGATAAAAGATTCGCTGCAACAAAAATTAACTTTACAGGATAAACTTTGACCAAATATCGGTTAATTTTTCTTTTGTCTTTCCATCACGACACATGTGTTTTGAAAAACGCGAAGTTGTCTGAATAAAACTTTATCTCTTTCAAAAATTTCCTGCAAGCAATGTTAACATTAGAAATATTATTAAAATCTCATTAAAATGGACTACATGGAATTTGTTGCCGCATACATTCATATGAATTTTGTATTACAAAATATTTGAAACTGAGGGAAACATGGCTGTTTCCGCAAAACACGTTTTCTAATTTTTATTTTGGTGAGCATGAAAGCTGCGGAACGGATTATCTTAAATAAAAAAACTGAAACGATTTCAATGGTATATTCCTATACGCAGTTCGGGAAGGAAGGAATTTTTATGTGGACCAAAATTTATGTCTTTTTTTACCAAAAAACTGAATTTTCGGAAACTCAGTGATCGAATTTTTTGGAAAAATCATCGCTATTTTTTTAAGCCATTAGCGACCAAAGCTATCAATTTTCTAACATGAGTTTGACCGTAAAATTCATGGGTATAAAAAAAATAGATCAAAAGTACTGTTCCCTATGTTTTTAGGTGAGTTAAATTCGAATCCGTGGTCAAACTTCGAATATTTTGACTTTTAAATTAAATATGGCGGTTTTTGCATATAAAAATAGTGAAAAATGTTTTATTTTTTATTTTTATAATTTTGTCGGGCATAAAACGCGTTAATATCTTAAAATTTCTTCAACCATTGGTGCACGAAATTCTTAAACTTTAACAGAAAATTTTTATACATGTGCTTTTTCTTCCAAAATGGCGGACAAAATGCAAAAATGTTCCAAAAACTGTTTTTTTTTCCATCATCGTTATTTTTCTCAAAAACTTCAAAATTTTTAAAAAATTCAGATTTTTAGAAAAAATTTGTCAAAAAATCTGAAAAAATTCCAGAATATTCTTTGACTAATTCTAAGACATTCTTATTCTTGAAAAATTGTATCAAAGCCTATAGTTTTTGGGAAATAATTGATTTTTGTAAAAGTTATGTAAAAATTCGTATGAAGTTTGATCAATTATTTCCCAAAAACTATAGGTTTTGGTACAAATTTTCCAAGAATAAAAATGTCAAAGAATTAGTCAAAGAATATTATTAATTTTTTTCAGATTTTTTGAAAAATTTTTTTGCAAATTTCAAATTTTAAATTTTTTTAAAAATAACACATTTTTTCTAAAAAATCTGAAAAAGTTTCATAGTGTTCTATGGTTAATTTCAAGACATTTTTAATCAATGAAACTTTTTTTTAACTTCTAAGTTTTTGAGAAAAATAACGATGATGGAAAAAACCAGTTTTTGGGACATTTTTGCATTTTGTCCGCCATTTTCGAAGCAAAAGCACATATATAAATATTTTCTGTTAAAGTTTAAGAATTTGGTGCACCGATGGTTAAAAAAATTTAAAAATATTAACGCGTCTTATGCCTGAAAAAAAATTATACAAATAAAAAATTAAGCATTTTTCACTATTTTTGTATGCAAAACCCGCCATATTTAATTTTGAAGTCAAAATATTCGAATTTGGACCACGGATTCGAATTTCACTTACCCAAAAACATAAGGAGCAGTATTTTTGATCTATTTATTGTATTGTTATACCCATAAATTTTGCGGTCAGAATCATGTTATAAAATTGATAGCTTTGGTCGTTAATGGTTTACACAAAAATGTTGGAAAATCCTCCGTTGAAAAACTGAGTTTAATAATGAAATATTGTTGGTTCCCTCAGTTTTCAAAATTTTTTAATAAAAAGTACTGACAAATATATATAGTAATAGATCCTACGTAGTCCATTTTTATGAAATTGTATTAATATTGCTTTAAAAAATTTTTAAATCCGTTAAAATAACTAAATATAAGCCCCCTTAAGAATCTTTGAAGTTTCGTTTCACTCGAACACAATTTTCCATTTCACACTGTGGGGAAGAGGGGAGGTCCGAGGTGAAAATTAATAGCGAGAAGAATGTGTGCGCATTATTCTTTCAAGAGGGACTCGCAGTTACACGAAAAGGGGGCAAATCCAACGCGGCTGTTCTGTCCCCGAAAATTTATGTGATTCTCACTCTTCTCCAGCCACATTTACACAAAATGAATATGTTAGACTTTCCAGGCCGCCAAGGAGTAAAAAGCATCGAAAGAAATTACAGTATAGAACTGCCCGAAAGGGGCGGGGTTTACTTTAAATTATTTAGTCTCGTGCTTTCGGCTCTACTTACTCAATTTTTCACTCCCTTCGGGCATAAGGATGCTGGATGGATGGAAAGTAGTTGGATGCTGGAAATTATATTAAAGGGTCAAATCGAATTGTTAAATTTATTAATGAAATCGGGAAGTCGATAAGGTAAACCGACCATTGCTCGGGTATCGTAAACAGTAGGTCTAATACTGGGACAATAATAAATATCGTTAAGTAACTTTTATATTCTAATATAATTCGTAAAAGTAAAAATTTTATAGGATTTTTGTAGTTCTTATGAATTTATAACCACTGTTTATTTTTGTTTTGACAAGTTATACGTTTAGTAAAAAATAATAAAAAATACTCAAAATCTGTGTGAATGAACCACTACAAAATTCTCCATTTTTTGTATTTCAAAAATTTCCGCATATGTTTTATAGCCTTGTTTTAATGAAATATCAAATATTAAAAATATAATAAGATTAATATTATCAATTTACTCGAAAATTTAACTGTTTTGTAAAAAACTCGTCTTTTTGGAATATAAATGCATTCCTTTTTATTGAAAAGTCTACTATTATATTATTGAATTAGAATTAATCCTAATTAGAATTAATACAAAATGTTATAATGTTGATATGAATTTTATTAAAAAATAAAGATAAATAAATTTCTTATGATTCATATTAATCTATTTTTGTTTTTATATGTATTCTATAATTGTAAGTAAATTGTACCCCACTTAAGGATATATTCCAAAATTCTTGTCCTATTAATAGACGATTTATATTTATGAACTATAAAATAAATAATGAATTTTTTGTTCTAATCGATAAAATAATTTATTAGCTATTTATCATAACGTATTTCGTACAAAAAATTACAATTGACCATTTTAAAATTTGTGTTTTTGTGAGTTCGCTTTTTGTAAATGTCTCAGTGATAGTCAGTTTACCTCAGGGGTCAAATTTTATTTTTACATTAGGAGAAATTTAACCGACGTTACACAACATAGCAACTTCCACATAATTTTAAGAAACCAAAATTTTCTTATTTTACTTTTTCTTAAACTACTGATATCAAAAAACTCTAATTTTTTATCTGAATTCTTAATGCCAAGATCTTTAATTTTAGTCATCTCGAAGAAATGGGACTAAAAAGAAAGCTTTCATCATACAAGACTAATTATCTAAATTTTTCTACTTTTTAATCTTTTAATCACTGATATAAAACAAAGGTAAATATAACTTACCCTAAGTTAAAATTTAAGAAATTTAAATTAGATTAAAATCTAAATCAACAATCCTACTTAACGTCCAATCATCAAATTGATGAAAATTCCAGCAAAAAACAAAAATCCTACGACCAAATTTGGACAACACCAAACAATCAAACAAAAAAAACCTTTTCCAATTGCAATCTGAAAAAAATTTTTGTTAAAAACCAAAATTTCAGACAAAAATAAATATGAGGAAAGAAAAATTAGAAGGCTACCAACCCATCCCCTTCCTTCTCTTTTTTTCGTCTTTTTTATTATTAATATTATCAAATTACAAAAAAAAAGAACATTGAAAATAAAAACAAAAAATAAAAAAATATGTAAAATGACATTACCAACGTTTCGACACTCTTCAAAGTTTTTCTCAATTTTAGATAGCGTTGATTAGACTCTTGGACTTCACCTCAGAGCTCCGGGGTTCGATCCCTGAGCCAGTACCTCTGGAAATTTTTGTATGTACCTTTACCAAAGTTCTGGTGGTTCGGAACCCACCTTAAGCGCTACGTTCTCCCAACAAGCACTTGACTGCAACCCAGTCCGTCACTGATGGGGTAAAAGCTAGGCTTTGTCCAATATGTTTGGGACACACTGCTCTCATCAGATCACTTGATTGCCCCGTGAAAACTATTCTAAGAATATAAAAATCCAACTCTAAACCAAAAATGCCATCCACATGTTGTACAGTAACCATCTTAAGCCTGTGACAATATTTAAAATTTTAATCAATAATAGCTTTAATTTGAGACATTTCTGAAAAAAATCGGATTAAAAGAAAAGCTTCCAGCATAGAAATCTTCTATTCCCTTTAATTTTTCAATTCATTCCCCTCAACCCCTAATCAATTTTTGCTAAAAAAGTAGAATTTAAATAGAAAACAGATTTCTGTGAAGGTTTCCACGATTTTTCTACTCTTTTACTACCTAAAACTACTTTAAACTACTTTTTTAAACATTTATTTTACTATTTGAATTTTTTTTAATGGATTTTTTAACTAAATATTTAACTATTCCATGTTTACTTAAAAATTGATCGTTTTTCTTTAAATTCTACTATTTGTTTAAAAACTCATGTAATTTGTTTCAAATTCTTGTTTTCTAGTAAAAAATTAATTTTTTTAAATAAAAGTTTAACTACTTCGTTTAAAGTAGAGTTGAGTTGTTAAGAATTTATTTTATTAGTTAATTATTTGTCTATTTGACTGCAAATTCAAGTATTTTGTTGGAAATTCATATTGACGAATCAAAACTCCATCTGTTTCTTTTAATTAGTCTCTTTTGCCTAAAAATTCCACTTTTGTGTTAAAAAAATTTGTTTTGACAAAAATGTATTTGTTTCGTTAAAAATTAAGATGTTTTTGTTAAGGATTCAACTATTACGATGAAAATTCTTCTTTTTTTAATGGAACTTAACTTTTTTAAATAAATTTTGTTGTTTTTAAAATATCAGCTTTTATATTTTTTGTTGAAAAAGCTAAAAAACTAAAAAAAATCGCAAGCACAATAAAGTATCACAAAAAGATTCGCAGGACTATTCTCGCTCGAATAGTTACTAGGGTGCGGACCCCTGTTTTGAACGCACACGCAGAAAAACATTCAGTTATACGTAGGTACAGATATACAATGTATGGCTGACCTTGAATTCTGTTTTCACTCATTTTCCGAATACACTACGATTCAAGTACATAAAAGATGGACTTGAAAAGACGATTGGCATGTCTGGACGATTATTCTTTTTCTACTTGACAATTTATGCTAATTTTCTAATAATATACGTTTTGACAGACGCATGTAAATTTTTAAGAAAAATGTCATGTGTGACAGATTCTTCCTTTTTTACTTGTGATTTTTTTCAATTTTCGAATCAAATATTTTCTTAACAAACCTATTTCCTGTCTGGTCAATTACTCTTTTTCTACTTGTCAGTTTGAAAATTATATATTAATATACATTTTAAAAAAACATATATCCTGTTGGGTATATTCTTCTTTTTCTAATTGATGATTTTCAATTTTCATAATAATATGCTAAAGGCAAGGGATTTAATTTTGAATAAATAAAATATGAGGAATTAAGTAGAAAAGATATTTTGTAAAAATATTTCGTGTGTCTAGCTGCAAAATCTTTGTCTACTTGGGTTCTGCATTTTTTTCTTGTAATGAATTTAAAGTTCCATGAAGCACCCAATTTAAATTCGACAGTGCTCATCCTAATTAAAAGGCGAGACATTATTTTTTTATTTTTGAAATTCTCTTTTCAGCAATAATTAATTAACTATTGAAACAATAGTCAACTGTTAATATGTAATCCAAAAATAAAATCGATATAAAACAATTTAGAAGCTTTTAATTGCGTAAGAATTATTCACCTTTTTCTGAAAAAGGACGTCTCAAAGTGTAAAATTTAGTATTTAGAAAGTAAATATATTCCAAGGAATTCAAGATTAATTCCAATAAGATTGAACGTTCATCTCAAAATGATAAATAGTTTATTTGTTCTCCTTTTTAAAAATAATTCCTCTATTTCTCCCATTTTTTTTAAATTGGCATCCCCTTTTTCCCCCTTTCACAATTTTTTCGCTCTGATTTGCATTGAATTTTTAGAACCCAATAATAAAATCCAAGTATTCTAGGTTGGAATTTCATTTTTTGTGGTTGAAAAGTCTACTATTATATTTTTGGTCCAGAATTCAATATGTAAGTTAAAAATTCCATTTGGTTGGAAATTTAATTTTTTGTTAAAATTTCATCCATTTTGTTAAAAGGTCATCCATTTGGGTCCAACATTTAACTGTTTTGTTGAAGATTTATCCGTTTGCTTTAAAAATTCAACTATTTGGTTTAAATTCGTCTCTTTATATTAAAATTATTTACCGTTTGGTTGAAAATTGATATTTCTTGGTTGAAAATTAACTTTTAAGTTGAAAATTCATCTTGTCGGACTTCAAAGTTAACGATTATCTAAAACATTCGACTTTTTAGTCTGAAAACTCAACATTTTTATTAAAACTTCATCAGTTTTGGAAGAAAATACTTTTTGTTGAAAATTCAACTACTTTTTTAATATTCGTGGTCTTGGGTTTAATTAAAGTGTTTTAATTGATTATAAAATTTTGTTATTGAAATATAAACAACTAGATTTCGAGTTAAAAATATACCTTTCTCTCTGATTAAAACATTTAATTTATTGAAAATTATAGTTTTGTTTGAAAATTAATTTTTTAAATTCTTCTTGAGCTGTGATCCCTGGCATCTGAAAAAATGTTAAGAGCCATGTATGGTCCATGTCAGTTTACCTGACCAAGGCCCCACCAGTAGTAGGGAAAACTGGTCAGAACCTTACAAGGCCGAAATCAACATGTCTTCACACCGAAAAAACAATATTTTTATTTCAAGAAAATCCCACTAATTTTAAGAATATTTGCAACTTAAATAGGCACCAAGAATGTTTAAGAATGTTTTCAACTTAGGCGCCAACAATATATTTTTAATGCACAATGAAGACCCTCTTACCCTAAGAATATATATTCATATCTATTTGATAATAAGGTATAGTCAATTATAGACTACAGTATGATTTAAATACTTTTATGTCAAAAATATTTTCTTAGCAAATGGTACAATACAAATTGTTATTGATATTAACTGTAAATCTTACACGTGACAATTACAAGAAACATTTCGAGAAATTTATGTATAAATTTTTGTATGAAGAGATTAAATTCTGAAAGCAAGCAAGAAAAAACAGAGGAAAAAAGAAGACACAAACTAAATTTGGAAGGAATCATTTTCAATGCTTACGTTCAAATAAGTGGACAAGATCCCCAAATTGGTGATCTTCTAGCCACGTTTTCACTTCTTTGATTTTCATAGAACTCGGTGTAACCACGCGAAATAATGCGCATTATTCTTTGCGTATTTCTTGTTTCCCTACTTATATTCTCATTATAAGAATATCTTCTCCCTTTGATTAGAAGATATTTTTAAAATAAGAATTATTTCGCTAACTTCGTTAAGAATATTACTAAGAATATTCTTGTAAGAATATGATAATCTTAATATTAGAATATCGTTTTTTCGGTGCATGGACCAAAGGCTTGAATAAAATTTAACTTAATTTTTGAAGATTGCCTTTTATGAACAAAATAAATTATTTTCGCGATCCACAATATGCTGAATTATAGCTGGTACATGTATGTGATCGGGAAGGGAATTTCGCAACAGGTACAACTGTTGGATCTGCAGTTGACAGTGAAATTGTATGTAGCTACTTGTTCGGGGCGATAGCGCCACTACCACTGCAATGAAACTCTTTGAGAGCCTGAAACACATTACATTCGTGCCATTCGTACTCCTGGAACCGCATAACCACGAATCGATCTGTTTTCCGAGACTTTGATCTTGTAGAAACTCGTTTCGGAGAGCGGAAGTGGGTTAGCAAAAGGAACCTGGAGTGGAAAGGGAGAAATACACATGCAAAGTATCGGGAAAGGAGGGTGAGCTTATGATAGATACACAAGAGGGCGTTAGAACCAGAAATTAAATTCACCGAAAGTAAATTCAGTTTGCGGAGAGTTTGCCGAGACCGAAGGATCTAACGAACCAAAAAAATCAGGTTCAATCTATACCAGAAAGGGACCTCCGCAAGGATAAGATACTGTTTTCAGCTAACACTATAATTTAAATCAACTGGCATCATCAGTCTCTATTTTATACATTTTTCCATCCCTCCCCTTCTCCCTCACGGATCATCACACAAAGCTTGAAGGTGGAGGTTACGAAAAGACCCCCCCCCCACCTTTATAGTTCAATTTTTTCTTCCATTTTTTTTATAAATGCGTAAAATAAAAACACAAAACATACAACAAAGAAGAAGAATATTTGTCAAGACTTTACAGTCCTAAATGAACTCAAAATAAAGGAAATTATGTGATTTTTCAAGAAAATATATTAAATTCGATTCAATAAAAATAATGCACGGGTACCATATTGAATTTAATATAAAACGCTTCAGATTTCAATTGAAAATATATTCTATTAACAAAAAAATAATTGCATTTAAAAAAAAATTAAAATAAGTGGTTGAATTTTCAAGGTAAAACGTCGAATTTTTAGGAAACATTTAACTTTTAAACCCGTAAAGATGATATTCAACCGAATAGTTAAATTTTCAGTAAACAAACAAAATAATTTGAAAATTAAATAGTTGCATTTGAAACCAAATAGTTAAACTTTCAAGTGAAAAAGATGAACTTTGAACTAAATAGTCGAATCTTCAAGCCAAAAAGACAAATTTATTTTTTAGAAGACAGTTGAATTTTCATCTCGAAAATTTTCTACAAAAAGAAACTTAATTGTTGATAAAAAAAAAAGTTTTGAAAAAATCAGTTGAATTTTCGAACAAAAAAGATTAATTTTTAACAAAGCAGTTGAATTTTCATCCTAGAAAGATGAATTTTGAACAGAATGGTTGAATTTTTAAACAAAAAAGATCAAACTTCAAACAAAAAAGTTGTATTTTTAATTAAATAATTACATTTCTAACAAAAAAGTTTACTTTTCCGTTAAATATATAAATCTTACAAAGAATGATTTTTTAACCAGGTTACATTCATATTAATAAGCGTTTTAAGTCTAGGATAAAAAGTAATATTTGAATAGAAAAGATTAATTTCCAACTAAATATTTGAATCTTAACCAAAATCTGGTTAACTTTTGTCTAAATATGTGCATTTTTAACGAAAAAAAAGCTCTATACGAAAAAAATGAAGAGTGGAAAACATTTTAAACAAATTATTTAAAATAGCTGAACTTTCTACATAAAACTTTATTTTCATGCAAATAATTAAGTTTTAAACTAAAAACTATAAATTTTTAACTAAGAATATAATAATTGAATTTTTCGCTGGAGAAATTTATTTTCATAAAAAAAATCGAATTTTCAACAAAATAGTTCAATTTTTAATCAAAGAAATGAATCTTCAACAAATCAAATGAGTTTTTGAAAAATTCACTTAATTTTCAACCCAATTAGTTAAATTTTCAACTTAAGACAATCAATTTTCAACCAAAAACAGAACGGGTTTTAAAGAAAATAGTTCAATCTTCAACGAAATCTGTCAAAAAAAATAAATTTTCAACAAAGTAGTAGAACTTTTAACCAAGTAATTTAATTTTAATACAAAAAATATGAGTTCTCGACCAAGAATGTAATATTTAATATTTACTCTCAAAAAGATTTTAATTTCAAACCAAAACGACGAATTTCAAAGAAAATAGTTGAATTTTCAACAAAAAAAAGATTTTTTATACAAGAAAGAAAAAAAATCTAACCAAATTTTTATTTGTAAAAAAAAATAATTTTTAATACGCAATACAAATTTTAAGTAACTATTAATTTTTTGAGCTCATTCCTTTCACTGTTATAAAAATATACTTAACCTAGGTTTCTTGAGAAAATTTGGAATGAATCTTGAAGACTCTAGATATGTTGAAAAAGGATCTAAAAAATTTCAAAGAAAGTTTTTTTATTTCACAGGAATTTGAAAAGTGTTAGGAAAAATGCGATTCAGTTTAAAATATATTTAGAACTTGTAGAAGTTTGAAAGATATATAAAAATATTTAATAAAATTTCGGAAATCTTTTAAAGTTTCAAAATATTTTTAATCGCCAAAGCTTCTAAAGTTCCTAAAGAACTTTTAAACTGACTTAAAATATTCATAAAAAAGCCTTAAAATATTCCTGAAACCTTTATGAACAGTTTGGAAATCTTTTGAAAATTTTTTAAAACTTTTTCAAAAATTCTATTAAAATTGATTTCTAAAGATCAAAAATCACTTTAAATTTGCCCAAAATCATTAGAAAAAATTCTTTTATTATACTGCAATCTTCCAAAAACCTTTAAAATATTTAAATTTTTATTTCAAAATCTTTAAATATGTAGATTAACAAAAGAATTTGTAAAACTTTTCTAATTTTTAATTATTTTAGAAGTTTTTCCAGGACTGCTAAATATTTTTAAAAATCATTCCAATTTTTTCCTAGGATTTATAAAAAGTCTTTAAAACTTAAAAACATTGCTTTAAGATTTCCGCATTTTTTCGACATTTTAAGAAATTTTCAAAAAAATTAAAATCTTCAAAAATTGTTTGTAAAAATTATTTGTTTAAATAAAAAATCATTTAAAATTTTCCCACAAATCTTAAGACATTTTGTTTCAATGTGTTCAAAGCTTTTTTGAAAGGCCCCAGTTTTGTTTCAAATCTTCAAAAATCTACTATTTTTAATTTGCTAAAATCTTTTTCAACTTAAAATGTTTTATCTCTTTAATACTGCTAAATGTATCTTAAACTTGCTCGATTTTCTGCTTCAATTTTTTGTAATTGAAAAATTTCGAAATTTTGCTTTAAAATCTTTGATAGTTTTTTTTTTAATTTTACGAAATCATTTGAAAATTGTCCATGAATCTTTAGAAAAGTGTTGATGCTGGATTGTTTGTCGATATATTTTGAACTCTTCCAAACTTAAAGTTAATCTCTTGAAATAAAACGCAATAATTTCCTAATATTAAAATAACATTTAGAGTTACCATTTTTGTATAAATAATGCTTAAAAACATTCAAAGAAAATTTTTATGAAATAAAATTTGTTTGTTGGAAATTTTCATTCACTAAATTGATGGTGCAAATAATTTGTAATCATTAGTGATTTTCCATTTTTTAAATTTATTGAAAAAGTTAAAAATATAGTTTTTGCCTTAATTATTGAAAAATCATTTAAAATTTAAATTTCATTTTTAAAAATACATTTTCAGAATTAAAATTCATCATTAAAAATTGTGATTTTCAAATTTTCAGGAAATGTAAAAGAACACATTAAAAGTAATTTTAAACGACTTAGATTCTTTTAAATTATAATTATAGTAAAAATTTTGCAGAATTATACAGAGCGCATGTTCCAATCTTTTTTGATGTTATTAAATTTCAAAAATAGATTCGAGAGAAAAATATAGAGGGTGGTCGATTGACAAATTCGCCTGTCTTCAGAATATAAAATCGAGTGACGACCTTTTCCAGGCTTTAAATCGGAATGCTTCTCGTGTCCCTCGCTCAAAGCCAAGTGATTTTTTTTCGCTGCGAGACAAATTTCCAAACTGTGGCACCAGGTGGTTTAGTGTGTTCGCGATTTCACGAATTACCGAATTACAAATTAGATTCCAACGGTCGGACAGATTGAAACATTTCCCTCGTTTGAATTGATAAGAGCCCCTTGACATTTGCAGAGTGTCGAAGCTCTAAATCCTATAACAATACTTTCCTGATTTATTTACAGTTTTTTACAGATTTATTTACCAGTGTAGGGTAATTCACTTTTTTTGAGTAACTGGTTACCCTTACGTTACTTAGAAAAAAAGTTAACTAATTACAGTTACGTTACATCAAACTGTAAAAAGTTAAAGATACCAGATAAAGTAACTTAAAATCACCTAAAGTGATACTTTTTTATTTCCTTAATCCTTTAATGGTCACTGTTGCAGCTGTATACCCAACAGAATCCCAGAAAATTATAAAAATAAAGATTTTTTTTTGCAAAAAATGATCGGAAAGTGATCATAAATTATTCCTGGATTTTTTCATAATTTTTAATTAACGGCATCAAGTCTTCTCCTGTAAAGAGTTATTTTTATTTTTTGAAAATGAAAATAATTAAGATAATAATTCACAAAAATTTAAATTCTTACCGGGTTTTATTTTTTATCATTTTTTAATAGGATCGCCAGATTTTTTGTTTTATTCACGTTAATTTCCTCAGCCATTAAAACTACATACTACATTACTATGCAAATCATAAGTTATGACTGATAAAATAGTTGAAAATACTATTTGCGTGACTGTAAAAAAATTATTTTAATTGGTATACTTTAAATTTTGTTTGGTTAAATTCAGTTTTTTAAGTACGAGAGTCCAGAATTTTTTAACTTCTGACAAAACACCTTTTCAATGAGTCAATTTAAAATGCTTGAAACTCCTAACATTTGAAGTAAAAATATAACATTTTTAACAAAAGAGATGAAAAAATTTTTCGATTAACATCTTCAATCTAAGAAGTTTTATTTTTACCAAAAAAGATTCCATTTTTTCCGAAAAAAAACATTTTCAAATCAAAAAGGACACTTTTCAACAAAACATTTAAATTTTCGAGCCAAAAGGATGAACTTAAAAGTTTTTTTAACAAAATCATTGAACTTTTTAAAAAAATAGTTACGATTTCGAATTAGTCGAATTTTCTACTATTTTCCTACAAAAAAAATCATTTTCAATAAAAAAAAGAATATGAAACAAAATAGTTCAATTTTCAACCAAACAACTGGGTTTGTAATAAAAGTAGTTCAACTTTCAACCTTGTAGGTGAACTTTCAACAAAATAAAAATAAATTTTCTACAAAATAGCTGCAGCCTCTATATAAATCTTTTTATAAAAAGAGGTGAATTTTCAAATAAGAAACAACACCTTTCAACAAACTAATTTAATTTTCAACTGAAAAGTTAAATTTCCAACCGAAACAGATTTTCGATTCACATTTTCAATCAGAGAAGTTTGATTTTTACGTTTTTAAATTAGTCGGATTTTCTACTATTTTCCTAAAAAAAAAATCATTTTCAATAACAAAAAGAATATAAAACGAAATAGTTCAATTTTTAACCAAACAACTGAGTTCGTAATAAAGTAGTTCAACCTTCAACCTTGTAGGTGAATTTTCAACAAAACAAAAAAACACAAATTATCTACAAAATAGCTGCAGCTTCTACAAAAATCTTTTTATGAAAAGAGGTGAATTTTCAAATAAGAAACAACACCTTTCAACAAACTAATTTAATTTTCAACTGAAAAGTTGAATTTCCAACCGAAACAGATTTTCGATTCACATTTTCAATCAGAGAAGTTTGATTTTTACGTTTTTAAATTAGTCGGATTTTCTACTATTTTCCTAAAAAAAAAATCATTTTCAATAACAAAAAGAATATAAAACGAAATAGTTCAATTTTTAACCAAACAACTGAGTTCGTAATAAAGTAGTTCAACCTTCAACCTTGTAGGCGAATTTTCACACAAATTATCTACAAAATAGCTGCAGCCTCTATAAAAATCTTTTTATAAAAAGAGATGAATCTTCAAATAAGAAACAACACCTTTAAAAAAAACTCATTGAATTTTCAAACTAAAAATACGAATTTTCAACTGAAAAGCTGAATTTTCAACCGAAAAAGATTTTTTATTCACATTTTCAATAAAAAAAGTTGTATTTTGAACCAAAAAAGATTCCATTTTTTTCGAAAATAAAAACTTTTCAAATCAAAAAGGACACTTTTGAACAAAAAATTTGAATTTTTAAGCCAAAAGGGTGAACTTAAAAGTTTTTTTTTTCAACCAAATCGTTGAACTTTCTAACAAAGTAGTTACGAATTTTTAGCAAAAATGTTCGTTATTTTTGAACTATTGTATTATAAATAATATATAATAGTTAAAATAGCAAATAGAAAGTCTGAGAATCCTCCACCAAAAGAGATTGATTTGTAACCCACAACATAAAGTAACTTTAAAGTAACTAAAATTGAATTTCAAATTTCCTCAAAAATTGTATCTAAATTATTTTTACATTTGGGAGTCATCCTGGCTTAGATGGTATAGTGATTGTCCTATGTTCCAACACTGCAGCCTTGGCAGCCACGCTGGCGCGGGTTCGATTCCCAATGCAGGAAGCGAGGCTGGACGTGCTTTCTGAAAGCTTCGCTTCTGTCCCTTGGTATGCTACCCCACAGATTACCCTACAGATTATAATTAACCCTACAGTACAGTCGCTAATGTCCCTGGCAGTCGATGCGACTATAAACATTCAACTAATAAAAAAAATATATATTTTTACATTTGACTTATTAAAATGGTAACTAAATTACAAATAACGTTACTTTTTAGTAACTTAGTTACTTGTAGCAAGTCGCTTACCAATTCTTGTGTCTACTAGAGTGTAGTAAATAATTATTAATCAGTCATTTAAGAATACAGACTCATATGTTAACTATTTTTGTATAGTTTTAACCATTTCAATTTGTTTAAACAATTCTTTTTAAGCAATTTGTTTTTTTTTATACTGTCTCAAAATTAACGTAGTTTCTGCCTGTTTGGCCAATCATATAGTTTGACTCAAAAAAGTCGAAGGAACATTTTATCTCGAAAAGTTTTCGACAGATTTCAATATTTTTCAGTAGCAAGTTGATTTCTATTAATACTCGTAAATGTTTAAGCAATTTCTAATTATTTTAAAAATGTAGTAAATTTTACGGATTTTATACAAAACAAATTAACTCATACTATGAGGTCATTAACAAAATGCGTGATACGTTTATGG
>JAAAKG020161554.1:0-29186 GCA_010014905.2 Druon quercuslanigerum
TTGATATACCTGTTTCGTTAGTCGTCCATCCTTCATTCTCTCAACATGCCCGAACCATCTTAACCGATTTCTTTCCCGATTCTCACAAATAAAAATTTGTTTCAATAAAAAAAATTATTAGATATAGAAAAATAGTATGTGAAATTAAATCTTGACTAAAAACAAATTTTTTTCTAATAAATGAAAATAAGCTACTTTAAATACTATCGTATTTAAAAATTAAAATTCGGTCTCTTAGAGAATACTTTCGGATTTATTCCTCCGAGGTAGTGTAGTTCAGTGGAACGGTGCTTGGATTATTTTTCTTGTCGCGGGTTCAATTCAACAATAGAAACGCCTCCCATGTATTGTAGTGTGTGTAGATTTGGTTTCTTCGAGTTTCTTCTATGCAATTTCTATTTCGGTAGTCTTTTTAGTTTATAAATATTTTAATTTTACAAATCTTCTCAAATAAACTGATAGCTTTGTTTTTCAGCAAGGTGAATTATTTCGAATTATCTAGTTTATAGAACAATTTTACATATATCTGAATTCTTTTCTTTCTTTGGAATCATTTGGGAATCGATCAAAATTACACACTGCGGTTGTAATGTTTAAGTAACTACTGATCATCTGGCAGTTAGGATGAGGATTAAACGGCAGATGCTCCTTTAAACATCAGCTGGCTATGTCTGCCCGGTGGTGGGCAGTGATTCATTCAATACAGACATAGACACACGTATACATTGTGGACCCATCTTCAAACAGAAATTCTCTACTCTCTTAATTTAAATTAGTAAAAATTTTACTAATTAAATCAGTTTATTAACTTTTGACTGAGGAATCAGTTATTTTATCAGATGTACCAATGTCATTAGTAAAAAATATACTAATTACTCAGTTTATTGAATTTTAACTGATGAATCAGTTATCTCCTATAATTAAATAATCTAAATAGTAATACAAACGTCAATAGATCATAACTTAATCAACTCACGCCGTCGTCGACACTAAGAAAAATGTATTATTTAGTGACAGTGAAAGTGACAGTTGAAAAAAATACTTTCATCGAAATAAAATCTTTGTTGGTTTTGAAACCTAATAAAATACACCAAAAAGATACATTAAAGGTGAGTCACCGAGGATGGTGTCGAACTATGTGGATTGCGGAGCACTCGGGGAAGACAAGCGTCTGCAAACGTCGAGTTTTAAAAATTTTTCGAATCTTATTTTTAAATTAAATTCATCTAAAAGCAGACCAGAATGTGTGCGAAACGTAACCACATAAAATTAACTGATTTCATCTATTGAATTCTCACTGTTCAATCAATTGTGCCGCGGCCGGGCTCTATTATTTCGAACAACTAAATGATTTAGTAATTTTTATTTAACTAATTGAATCAGTGAATTTCTATTAATCATCAGTGGTTCAAAAATACAAAATAGGGAACTCCATTAATTACCTAAGGACTATTTTTTGAAATTTTGTCCCCCTCTCTTATTAATCTAAAGGTTTGTAAAATTTTTCTTAACCACCAATCTTCACCACCCTTCTTCAGGGCTCACCTAATCAGCCCTAAAGAAGTGAACTGCAGTGTTCACGAAATGTCGGAAAAATTCGTAATTTTTCTACACGATTGGAACCCGAAATATCTCTTTTTATGAAAATGAATCATCGTGAAAACATTAAATCTATAATAAAGTTCACGAAATTTTAATCATTTCAACCGAGTTTTAGAGATGTTAAGGGACTTTTAAGGATTATAAGTGATTTTTATGGAATCTTAATTTTTATCACTTTCATGGAATTCCAAGGATTACAAATAATTTCTACATGATATAAAATTTTTAAGGGATTTATGAAATTTCCAAAAGAATTTATGTGATTTCAAATTATTGCAAAAATTTCCAGGGATTTCACGAGATTTCATTAAAGGTGTAGACCAGATTTCAAGAGTGGTTAAACTCTTCGACTATTTACTTATTGGAAGTATATAATATAAATTATGACATAATAAGAAAGAAATTTAAAAAATGAAATAATGTTTATAATAGTATAAAAAGTGTTATCTTCTGTGTGTATTAGAATATTTAGGCCCTTCTCTAGAATAACCATTCAAGTCGACGAAATTTGCTAAGAAGCATTTCAAAATGTGTTTTAAAAAAGCAAAAAATATATGTCTTATATAGTACAAGTATTTTAAACCACCTTTATGATTTGTAAGGATTCGAAAGATTTTTAACCAATTCCTCCCGAAAGAGCCTAACATAATTAATGAACGCTGCCAAAGATCATTTTCAGAATTTTTTACTGATACAAGGATTGTATATAAAGATGTGACGAATTAATCCTGTTTTCCTATTTTTCCTCACTTTTAACAGATAGTCAGTAAAATAATGTTCCAGTAAAACTGTGATTTTGTATTATTAAATATTAAGCAAATTAATTTGATTTAATTGAAACTGTCTTCAGCTAGTTTGAGTAATTGTAACTGTATTTTTGTCCAACTTATTAATTTCCTTCTACTTATTATTTTGTTGAATAGGCATGCACCGAAGATCTTTTATGTTATTTTTAGGGCGAATAATTAACCAATTATATATAGTCTCCGATTTCCAGCTAGTATAGTTTTCTTGTTTTCTACAATCTATATTTTACTTTAGTTTCAAAGCTTAATTTGGTGATATTAAAATTTTGAAAAGATGATTTTTTGTAAATTGTAAGAGTATGGTAATTGTTGCGATGTTTAGTCATTATGTGATTGAATTTGCGGATCTGAAACCCTAAGTGTTTGATTAGGCGTTGGTTGAAGATGAATAAGAATGGGTTCCACTTTCCACTTACTGCTTTACATCTATACGCTGTTGAACTTGCCTATTGTTCCAATATAGCGACCGTTTAGCGAGTTCCAGCTAGCGTTAATTACAAGCCGTTCCGAATTTTCTTGTTTGACTTTTGCTGATGAGCTTCGCTAACTTTTCACCCTCTCTTAAGCACAAAAGGTTTCTGTATATCTACTCAGATTTTAAGCAAAAAGAGAGTTCTTTTATAATTCAAAATTGCTATTATATCATGCAAGTCTGCCAGTATCTTGATGAAAGAGAAAGCGTATAAAAAAAGATTATTTAAGAATAGGTCTGGATAATAGTAGAAAATTACTGATATTTTACGAAGTTTTATTTTTGTCTTCAAAATCAAATTGATTCATTCACTTGGTCTATGCTAAAGACACTGTTATATTTAACATGTTATAAAATTTTTTTTCAAACTTACATCAACACGAGGTTGTTCCCCTTGCATGGAAATGTCTTATCGTTGATCAGCAAGTTCTTCATTTGGCATATTAGATTAAACAGATCAAATTTTTAGAGTTTAATTTATAAAGGAAGATTAGAATTATTAAATTTTTTAGGCTTCAAGATTAAATTAATTAATTTTGAAAGTTTCCAACGAGAAAAAATATAATTCTTAAAGTTTTTAGAGTAATTAAGCATTAAAGATTCAAATATTTAAAAAAATAAAATATTTTTAACAGTGAAACTGACAGTTCTATTTTTTTGGCAGAAATTACATTTTTATACTATACTTATTAATACTATATTTATGATCTTCACCATTTTTATAACTTCCATTTGAAATAATAGTTTTAAATGCGCAATTCTAAAAGAGTTTAATTTTGGAAGATTTGAAACTAATGTTTTTTGTTTGTTTGCTTTTTTTTGTACAAAAGCTTAAATTCGAAACTATTTGATTTGAACTTTCTTAATTTTTGTAGGTTTCTAATTCAAAATTTCAGAAAGGTGTTGTTTTATTTGTAAACATTACAAATTTAAAAACCATTTCCTTGCTAAATCTTTCAAAGTTGCATATTGAAAGCCTTGATGGTCAATTTTAAGTTTCGTACTTTTAGATTTAAAATATTCCGAATTTTTTGGTCTAAATTTTTATCAGTTTTAAATATCATAATTTTATATTTAAGATACTGTCTATGGTTATGGAATTTTCCGTATTGTTAGCCTTGAATGACCTGGAAAAAAGTTTAAACTTACGGACAATTTCTTAACCACAGGCAGAACGTATATGCAAATATACTAAATTGTTTGGATTCAATCTTAAATGAACAAAATTTTCTGATTTTTTAAATTATTTGAAATCGTAGTATATCAAATTGAAAAAAATACCTCATGATGTGCTCCCAGCACATTTAATTGTACCCAACTTGTCGAAAAAAAATGTAAATTTGCTCTAAATAATTTCAGCAATCAAAAAATAGTGAAATGAAAATCCTAGCTGATTGTCCTAAGAAATGGCACAAAATTTAAAAATTCAATTAATATTTTTGTTTATTTAAAATACTTTTCTTGAAAAAATATACATAAGTATTATTATAAATTATTTAAAAATTATAATATTATACTTTTTTAGATCAATATTTGTAGCTTTGTACCGAATAACAATAAACTTCTTAAATTTTTGTTAATTCATTATATATCTTCTGTGTTTAAGAAAAAGAAAAAGACAAGTCTATACAAATAAATATAAAGTATTTTAAGTGAACAAAAATATTAATTTTCACTGTTTTATTGCTAAAATGATTCAGAAAAAATGTGCTGAGACAGTTTTGTTCGGCACGTTAGGAGCAATTCAGTTTGCTATAGGAGCTCACCGTAGGCTGTAGAATATTCAGTGTTAAGGATATGTAAATTGAAATTTGAATTTTTTTCATTTGAAAATATTTCAAAATATTCAATATATTCAAATTTAACTAAAAAATAGGACAATTTCGAATTGAAAGGCTTAAAATTTGTAATTTCCAACATCGAATTCATATTATACAGCAATCTTGTTTTATATTATTCTATATTAATATGAAATTTTCAATATGTGATAGATTCTAATTGTCCTATTGATAGTTTAAGATGTAAGAAAATGAATCATTTGAAATTTAGAAATATTTGATTAGAAAATTTCAATAAGGTGTAATAATTATAAATGAAATATTAAAAATTAATTAATATGAAATTAATAAGTTAAAACCCGTATTGTTTGAAATCAACATGGATCTAAAAGAATCTATCTGAAATTGAATCTTCAGTTATCGAAAAGTTTCTTTAATTTTGAATGATTACAATTTTCGAATTCTGAATTTTCATTTTGAACGCTATATTTTCAATTTTTAACATTCATAAGTTCTAATTTTGCATTTAAAATTGAAATGATTAGATTTTGAAAATTATAGGTTATAATTTGAAAATTTTGACTTCTTAAAAGATTTAAATTTACTTTAAGAAATTGAAATATTAAAGGGTTTGAGTATAATAGTTTTTAATATCAGAATTCTTGGCGACTGAAAATATTTTTAGTTGCAAATAAATTATGGATTCGTTTAATTCTTAACGTTTCCTAGTTGAAATTGATTCACTTTTTAAGTTTTTCATTTCCATCTATATTTTATTTTGATTTTTTTCTAGAATAATTAAATTTTAAAGGTTTATTATTTAATATTTTTCTACTTTGTTTGGTGAAAATGACTGTCAATTTATGTTGTAGTCTTAGAAAAAATTTCAATCCATCGTAATGTCAATAATACATTTTTAAGTAAAAACAATTTAAAATTCCAGAATTTCAGAAGCTTTAATTTAGAAATATTGAATTTAGTTTTTAATTTCAAATAGTCAAATTGTAATAAGTTTGAATTGAAAATTATTTAAATTCAAAAGTTCAAATTTTTAATTGTTTAATTTTGAACACTTTTAATTATAAATAATACAGTATGAATTTTGAAATTGTTCTATTTTCGAAATTTTTTATCTAAAATCATTAAATTTCGAGATTCATTAATTTAAAACAAAAATTTTCAATTTGGTACGTTTTCAATTAGATGTTATACAACTTCAATTCCTTTTCATTCTATTTGAAATATATTCCTTTTTCAAAATTTTACCTATAGGTAAAATATAGATTATTAGGTTTAGATTATAATCTAAAACTGTTTAATGGAGAGAGTTTTCAATTTAAAACCGATCAAAGTGTTATTTTTTTTAATTCAAACGCTTTCAATTTGAAATGATTAATTATTAATTTTAAATTCAAAAAAAAGTTTAAGCCTAATCACAATGCGGTTTAATAATGTATTTTGAATCTTTATATTTTTAATGTTAGGAAATCGTATAAAAAA
Source organism: Druon quercuslanigerum (assembly GCA_010014905.2). NCBI lineage: Eukaryota > Metazoa > Arthropoda > Insecta > Hymenoptera > Cynipidae > Druon > Druon quercuslanigerum. Next base: position 6,159 of record JAAAKG020161554.1, read on the forward strand.
AGTTTTGTTTTAAGATAGAGGGTTCGTGTTTTAAGCCAGAAATAGGAATAATTTTTCTAAAAGAGGATGCATTCAAATTTAGAGTTGTAACAGACCGAATTCATTATAAATCGGGCTTTCATTCGGGTTTCACTTCATTTCGGGTTTACATTCTCATTATTTATGATTAAGAAAGTATTAGAATTGTCGGAAATTTGACGTCTGTCTATCGGTCCGGTCGTCTGTCTGTAAATACGATAACTCTCGAAAAAATAGACGGATCAAATATATCTTTGGTACACTTTTTTTAGGTTTTAAAAGTGAGGACAAGTTCTTTAACTAGCCATTTTGGATAAAAATTCAAGAAGTGAGCGCATTTAAAAAATTTTTAAGACCACTCTTTTCTGAATTGGAACATTCCATGTATGGATATTTATAGGATTAAAAAATACGAACAATTTATATAAAAAAGATTGTAGTTTATTTATTTATTTTAAGGTGATTCAGAAAATATGAATTTGCAAATGTCGGTCTCAAATCGAGCGCGCAGCGCGAGTGTCACGATAAGAATGTGTACCTCAAAGCCTACAGAGCTTTGAGCAACTTCATCTTTACCAAGTAGGATATTCAGAATATGAAGACGTATATATTTACTGCGATCTAAGACAGATCTTTTCGATAAAGTTTAATTCAAGTATTCCAAATGCAAATAAGAAAAATTTTCGAGCGCGAAGCGCCAAATTCACCATACGCGGGCACTGGTCACGCTCAAACGCGCAAGCCGCGCGCGATGAGAATTTTGACTTTTTATTCTTGATAATCATTAGATCTTTTTGCTCTTAATAAAAATTCGACAGAAAATTAAAAAAAAAAAACAACATTTAGACTGAAATAATAGCAAGCTCCATCAGCAAAGTCCAAAAAGATATAATTCAAAAAATGCGGAGAGATGCTTTCCTTTGATTTCTTTCTAGCCTTTATATCCCGAAATTTATTGAAATTTTATGACTTTGCCGGATTATATTTCTGTATCGGTGATCAATTATTGGTGACTGATTGGTGATAATCCGAAGCGTAAAATCCATCTGGCAACAATTTGAGCAGCCTTGCGGCTGACTTAATACCTTCACTATAGCCCATGGTGTCTGCATGTGGAGCCATAGCGACCCCTAAGTTCCACCCCCGAAGCAACTCATCCCCCGGGCCACCGAAATCCCAGCGTGAATGCATTTCGCGTCAACGAACTCAGAGTAGCAATATCCTGACTTGCTGGATGTTGGAGCACTGGATTATAATACATTACCAATTCGACGAGGCCTTCGACCATTTGACCTTGTTTCAAGATTTATTTCGTTCACTCAATTCGCTGCACCAACCTGCCGAATTGATTCGACTAAAAAGAAAAGTGCACTCGAAACTTGAATCACATGCACAATCAAATGCAACCGGAAATAATAGAAGCGCAGTGGAATTTATTATAGAATTGTAGTGAGATTTTAGATGGAAAAATTGCTAATTTTCCAGCCCGTCCAGGACTAATATAACGAAAAATTCTGTAATGCTAGTCCTAATGCTCTACATGACCATTCAGTTTTACGGAAAATTCCGTAATATTAGTCAGTGCCTACTAAATATGTGACTTCTTCAAATTTTTTTAATTTGAAAATACACTAGAACTTTGAATTATGAACGGTTTCTAGCATGGATGGCATGATTTCTCTTAGATTGGTACGGATGGTGTAACCTGATGCAACTAACGTCGGAAAGTGCAGCCCTCCTGCTTGTATGTCACGCTTTATTGAGCAAGCCATCCTTGCTCGGCACATCATGAAACCGCCGCCTTTGAAGCTTAACAACTCAGCCAATAAAAATACTACTGCAATTAAAAAAATAGTCATATGAAAGCTGAAAGTGTTCTACGTAAATGAGCTTAAAGACGTTTCTGTAAAAAAGAATGTTGTGCTTTTCAGACTGAAAAATGTAAAAAAGTAAGGACTTTCGGATATATTTAAGAACAGTCAAGTTTAGAGCATTATTCGTTATACAAGGGGCAGTGGGAAAATTTTGAAAAATTCATGAGTATGAGGAAAACTGTTGTAAATAAATTGCAGTTGAGAAATTTGAGAAATAATAAAAATTGTTGCTTAAAAGCACAAAAATATACAACTATATTATCTTCAGTTCTAATAACGGTATTAAACCGATTCTAACTGCAAACCAGAAAGCTGCCCAACGCAGATGCCTGTCATTTTCTCGCCAATAGTAGGAACCGCGTAAATCCGGACTGCCTCAATCCAAGTTCTAGTGTATTAAAAAAATAATTTTATTCTTTAACAAAGCTCTTTCATGTAACACAGTGAAAAATACTTGATTGGATTCCATTCGAATCGAAACCAAGTCGAAGAAGTTTTACTCGTGTGTTGTTGGGAAGTTATTTTACTGTAAAATTTAATTTTTCTGGAGATATTGTGCATGGGAAAGTTGGAAAATTGTTGTATTTATTTATGTAAAAATGAATGTTCGAATAATAATAATATACATACATTTCATTAAGTGACTCATTTCGCCCCACAACGCGACTCATTCCGCCCCAGACATGGGGCTATATGAGCCAGACGCACTACTTGTTTGTTTTGGTTCCTAATCCCGCATATATGCTTTTAGTTTATTTTTAACCTAATAAAATTATGAATAAAAATGTAAATATATATATATATATATATCCAGTTACTCTCGATCACCCGGATCACCCGTGCAAACTAGAGGAGGTCGAAGTATTTTTGAGAGAAGTCTATGGAGTGCAACATAGACTGGACGAAGATTCAGAGAACATAAATAGCTTTAAGGAGCTGTGTGATGCCCTCATAACAGCACCTGAGGAAGAAGGCCCACCCATCACTGCCGAGGAGGTGCTAAAAGCATTGAGAGGTATGAAGAACTATTCTGCTCCTGTAGCAGATGATATCAAGACATTTTGATGCAAGAAGTTTCCATCAACCCGTCAACATCTAGCACACAGTACTCCTGCCGATAATGGACAACTTAGCTGATCCAAAGAATTACAGGCCAGTCACTTGTCTGAACATACTGTATAAGATATTTACAGCTATCCTAAAGGATAGGATTGTTCGGACAATCGGACTTGTGCGGCAAGAAATGTATGAGCAACGCGGCTCAATAGATGTGTCTGCAAAGATGCAGCATCATCTGGAAAAAATCGTGTGACAACTAACAAATTCACCTTCCAGAGAGGTGTCTTTCCGGGCGACACCATGAGCCCAATCCTCTTTTGCCTCACATTATTGCCACTATCTCTAGCACTTCGCCATATCCTGGGGTACTTTTGCGGTAAACCTGCTAATCCAAACCACAAGGTCGCTCATGTATTTTAAATGGACGATCTTAAGATTTGTGCTAAAAATAAAGGGCAACTATATCTAGCTCTGGGGATTGTTGAACGAAACACTAAGGAAATGGGAGTGGAATTTGGGTTAGAAAAATGCGCCAATGTTTATTTGAAGAGAGGAAAATTTAATAGCATATCTGAAGACCCTGAGCTCGTCGATAGAAGCGCTGTGCGGCACCTTTGCGGTGAAGAGACTTATACGTACCTGGGCGTGCCATTAAGACGCATTCAGGATGTGACATCTATAAAGGATACTCTCCGAAGTAGATATAAACGTCTCATCCGGCAGATTTGGTCTTCCGAACTGTCAGCGAGGAACGAAGTATCTGCAGCGAATATGGTTACCGTCCCGGTAGTAGTCTATTCATTTGGAGTGGTTCCATGGACGAAGAACGAGTTCAGATCCCTTGATATCGGGGCACGAAAGGTTATGCACATGAACAAAAGCATGCATCTTAAGTCATCTGCTATGCGACTCAACATCTCACGCCTTCAAGGTGGTCACGGATTATTGAATCATGAATGTCTTCACAACAGGATTATTTTGGGTATAGGACATAGAGTTGCAAATGGAAGAGATGATCTTCTTAAAATGGTCAGGAAGCATGAAGAAGAGGGCCAAGAAGCGTTTCTGTACAAAGCAGCAGAGGAGGCTGCTGAAACACTCGGACTTAATTTCAGTATCAGCTTTTCAGTATCAGGGGTGAGCAAAATGCATCAAATCTTATCTATTTCGAGAAGAGCTTCATCTTAAGAGGATGCACGGCATCTTCCACAGAAATGTGAAGGATCAGTCTGTGTCGTGTGAGCGAACTTTTGCTTTCCTTAAATCACTTGGACTGAAGTCGGGCATGAAGGGTTTTATTTTGGCATGCCAAGACGGTGTTCATTCATGCCTATCGACACCGACGTGAAAATGTTAATGGTTCAGTGAAATGTGTTACATTATTATGCTGTCTTGAAATCGGCATAATTCAGTTTTTGTGATGCAGTTTCTCTACTGTTTGTTTAAACATGACGAATTTAAATGAAACCTGCCTATACAGGGTGTTCCGAAGTTTACGTGCAAATTTTAAATGGGGTGTTGACCGATAAAAGAAGTTCAAAAATCCTCATCAAAAATGGTGTGGCGTACGAGATAAATTTGGTTCTATTACTGAAAATTTATCAGAGAAAATTACTGTAACAGGAATTTTAAGTAGCGATGAATAATATTGCTTTTGTATTTTTTAATATTAAATAAAACATTTAAGAGATTCTATTCAGATAAATTTGTTAGAGAAACTGAAAACATTACTCGGGGAAACTCGGGAAATTTTGAGATTGAAGTTTTGCGGGCATCCTGTGTACAAATAATGTTATAAATCATTGTAAAATCATTACAAACTTTAATTATAAATCCTACAAAAACGATGTTTCAACCTCAATTTTGTCAAAATTCAATTCAACCTCAACATTTACCAACATTCATAACGCTTTTTTAATTCGGCGAAAATATAACAAATGTTAATTGGAGAGAAATTTCTTGTTTTAGAAGACTTATTTTGGACATAAATAATTTTGTTTCACGATTGTTCGGTTGAAAATAGTGAAATTAAATCAATATCTATTTGCTGTTTTTTCCGTTCAGGTATAAAAGTGTAAACATTTTGATTAAATCTTATTTACCTACAGTTCATTCTTGCTGAAACAAACTTAGATATTTCGAGAATCGTTTGTTAAACAAATATCGATTAATTAATGTTTCCAACTTTTCAAGAGATGATCCCTGTAATGGCACCGTTCAATAGCAATTTAATAGGTTTTCAAGAGACTTCCCCTTTTTCTCATCTTTACATTCTCATTCATGAGTGTAATGTAATCGTCAAAATTTTCGATCTCTGTTTTTTAACGGATCTTTGCGTTTTGGCAGTCACAGAATCCAAAAATCATACAATTTTTTGGGTGTCTGCCTGTCTGTGTGTCTGTATGTTTGGTTACCTGAATATTGTAGCCATGTTAACTTTTGAATGATTAGTTCAATGGAATTAGCCTTTAATACAATTCTTAAGTTTTGCAAACAAAGGTTAAGTTCGTTAAGCAGATATTTTCAACCTAAATTAAAAAATTTAGAGCATTTCAAAATTTGAAAAAATTTAGTCATCAGATTTTAGAAATTTTTGACAAATTTTTTTTACAGATATGTAGAAGACGTGGAAATGATAATAATAAAATTTTCAATTTTCATGAAAATAAAAAATTCATATACTTTTAAAAATTTGGCAAATGTTCAGAAAAAGAGAAAAAAATATTTTTTTGATAGATTAGAAAATTTTATTTACATTTGTCACTAGATATTAAATATATTGAAAAACTATCTTTTTTAAATTTTCCGATTATACAAAAATTCAAAAAGTTAGAGCTTTTTCAAAATTTGAATAAATTTTTTTTTGAGTTTTAGACATTTTTGTCAAATTTTCTGGTAGACGGCAAAAAGACTTGCAAATTATCCTGATGACTTTTTTAAATTCGCTTAAAACTCCAAATGTGATATGCTTTTCAAAATTTTCAAAAAAAGGAAACATTTTTTTTTAATAGATTAAGAAATATCAATCCAAATTTATATTAGTTATAATATACATGTATTTTGAAACTATTTCCATACAATTTCTTAATTAGACAAAGATCAAAAAGTTGGATCATTTTCAAAAATATGCAATTTTTGTTTTTAACAGGTGCGTAAGTTTAAAGCGTTTTTAGTAGATTTGATCAAGATTTACAAACTCCTTTGATAAAGTTTTTCAGTTGGATACAAATTATATAGCGCGAGTTTTCCAATGATAATGTGATCGTCAAAGCCGCAAGTGCTTTGAGAACCTTCTTTAAAAACAAATCGAAAAAGTTTTAGTAAAAATTGATGGCTGTAATTGCTCAGAAGTTTAAATGACATCTTTCGATTTAAGTTATAATATTTATGATATTTAAAAAAAACTTAGTTCAAGTTTGCGCATTTTAACGATTATATTTTTGGTTCGGTATGCACCTCGTTTAGTTGAAAACTCTACTGTTTGATTGAAAATTGAATTGTTTTGTTAAAAAAGGAACTATTTTGTTGGAATGTAATCCTTTTTGTTCCAAAACTCAACTACTTGGTTGAAAGTTGTAATACTTTGTTAAAAATTAATTTTTATTGTTGAACATTCTATCTGGTTGGTGAAAACTTTAACGATAATTCGTTTCATTTATGGTTAAAAATTATTTTTTTAACCGCAAATTCAACTATTCCGTTTTTGAAAAAAAGTTGAAAAGTTGATAATTCTGACAATTCAGTTTTTTTACATTCACGATTTTAATTGAAAATTCTTCTATGTGTTTAGAAATTTAACTATTTTATTGAAAACTTATTTGTTTTTGGTTGGGTTTAATTTTTTCAACTGAAAATGTAACTATTTCGTTATTAGTTAAAAACTTAAAACTTAAGTTGAAAATATGTCTTTTCTAGTTAAAAATGCATGTCGGCATTTGAAATTTCTTCTTTTTTGGTACAAAATTCATTCTTTCGGCTAAAAGTGCAATTGTTTTGTCGAACATTTTTATTTTTTGCTTAAATTCAAGATATCAAGATTTGAAATTATAATCTTTTTCGGTTGGTGAATATCAGGTACTTCGTTCAAAGTTGAATTCCAGGATGAACTGCATTATAAAGAATTCCTTTTTTATTTGTTTGAAGGTTTTTTATTTTATTTTTATTAAAAATTTGTCTTTTTTGTAGAAAATTCATCTATTTCGGTTGAGGATTCAACTATTTTATTGAAAAATCATCTTTTTGTTTGGTGCTACTGTTTTACAATTCTTTTTGTTGAAGAGTAATTTTTAAACTGAAAATGTAACTATTCCATTTTTGGTTGTAAACTGATCTTTTTACATTCTCATCAGAGAAAGTATTAGCTTTGTGTAAAATTTGAGTCCCCCTCCCCCGTTTTTGTCAAATGTCCTCGTTTTGAGCCCCCCTGAATCCGATGAACAGGTTTTTACGAATGGGTCTGTGTGTCTGTGTGTTTATGGCTTTTTTTAGTGTCCTAAAATAATGGTCAAAGGTCTCTGTGCAATTATTTATAGTACTCAAAAAGAAAAACAATTTCTTCTAATAACTTTTTATGATAAAAGGAAAATTTTCAGAGACGTAAAATTTTCAAAATCCAAAAAAAAAGAAACGATTTTTTTTTTATTTTTAGAAAACCGTAAATTCAAATTTTTATTGTACAAAAAACACTAAAAAACCTTAAATTCCATTTTACGTTCAAACTATGCAAGATATGACAAATGATGATTAGACCACAACTGTGCACTCAAAAAAGCTCTACAAATTTATTATTGGCGACATTTTGATAGAATGTGTAGTTTGTGTTCTATTCTTAAAAAAATAACATTAACAGTAAAAAAGTCTGCCCGGTGAATGTGCGCATTCTCATCAAAACTTTGCTTATTACATTCGTATCAGAGAGGGTCTTAGATTTGTGTAAAATTTAACCCCCCCTCCCAGTTTTTTGTCTATTTACCCGTGTCGTTGTGTGCGTGCCTGTGTGTATCAGTGTGTCTGTAGATTTTTAGTTTGCTAGCACGATAACTTCCGAAAGAATTGACAGATTGGATTAGCCTTTGTTATACTCTTTTAGTGCCCTAAAATAAAAGCCATATTCGTTAGCCAGCCATTTTGGATAGAAATTCAAAGGCCACTTTTTTCAAGATTCAAAAATGCAACTATAACTATTTATAGTACTTAAAAAAAAAATTTCTCCGAATGAATTTTTTTTATAAAAACAAAATTACCAGGGTTATAGCATTTAAAAAATTCCAAAAAACACACGAAAATGGATATTTTAAGCCAAATAACGTACGATATGAAAAAAAAGTCAAGAGAAGAAAAATGTTGCTTTTTGAATGCCCTACAAGATTATCATAACAATTTTTTAAATTTTCTTCAAAACCCCCAAATTCAAATTTTGACACAAAAAAAATCGAAATCACAAATTAAATTTTTCAGTTAAACTGGGCAAAATAGGTAAAAAGGTGTATAGACAAAAACTGGGCTTTTTAAAAAGATGTACAAATTTGTTATGAATCACTTTTTTATAGGATGCTTAATTTTTGTTTTAATCTTAAAAATCGTCGTTAAAAGTCAAAAAAATCTGCATGCTGAGTGGGCACATAATCATCACAAATTTTGTCTTTTAATTTATTTTTCGTCTCGTGTGTGGAGTTTCAAAAAATTTACTTTTTTATGTTTTTGATGCTTTTTTCACGACTAAAAGAAAAAAGAGAACTATCAAAACATTATTCATGATAAATTAAGTTATTTTTACATTCTCATCAGAGAAAGTATTAAATTTGTGTAAAATGTGACCCCCCCCCCATTTTTTGTCAAATTTCCACGTTTTGAGACCCCCTGAATCCCTGACCATATGACATCTATCCTATCTAACAGAACGCTGCTGGAGATTGGCGTAACGTTTAAATCATTAAAATAAAATTGGAACTGAGCAAATTCTGTTTTTGAAAACTTGCAGAAGTTGCAATAAAATGTTTAATAGCAAATGTTTTTTAAAGAATACGCATTTTTTAAACGAGTGAATAAAACTACAATGCATGTTAAGAATTGTAATAATGTACATTTATGGAAATTATATACAATTGGAGGGACAAATTCGACTGCGAAGAACGAGATACGTGATGAGACTGTGTTCGTTAAAGCCTAAGGAGCTTTAACACAAGAGAATTCACTCTCACCAATTTACTTTTCTCGATGGTTTGACCTTCAGTTTAAAAAAATCTGTGGGAATATACAGGGTGGACACGCTGGGGCTTACCAAAAAGTATGCAACCCGGCATACACTCCAATGCTATTCTTATGGACATGTGTGCCGGGTTGCATACTTTTTGGTAAGTCCCAGCGTGTCCACCCTGTATAATGACCAAGCGAGAAGCGCGAGAGACATATATTATCGAGTGGGAAGCGCGAGAACCAACAGTTGCGCACCCTAGGTGCGTTCAAACTTGCGAGCGAAGCGAACCGCGCGCGTAGCGTAGCGCGCGATGAGAACGTGCCCGCCAAGCGGGCGGATTTTGTATTTGAAAATTCAACTATTTATTTAAAAATTCATATACTTTCTTAAAAATTGTTCTCTTGGTAAAAAAATAATCTTCTTGGTTAACAATTTATCTTTGTAATTTGAAAACTCACTTACTTTGTTAAGAGTTCATCCATTCTGTTGATAGTTAATTCGACTTGAAATTTAAATACCTTAAAGCGTTTCATATTGAGTTTAATATTTTACCTGCATTAATTTTATAAATGACTTTATTTCCTTATTTTCATGAAAAATCACCCAATTTCCCCTGTTTTGAGAGCATTTCGGGTAATTGAACATACTGGAAACGCGAAGAAACGCAAAATAAATGTAAAATTTGTTACTTTAGGTTCGGGGGAAACAACACTACAGTTTCAAACTATAAAGCGGGACGATGTTCGTGGGGGGCTAAAACGTAGGCTTGGGACTTACTCTGTCGGCTTGCGGGAAGAGCCTCGGTAGCCCATGCGGTGAACACCAGCAGTAGTAAGGGAGTTGTTCATCTCCGGAGAGTCGTGGGACCTCTAGAGCTAAAACTTCTCTAAGTGCTTAAGACTGTTGCTCTTGGTGGTTCGGAACCCACCTTAAGCTCCAGGTCCCCCTTCCACCACCAAGTAAGTGTGTGGGAGGTGTGTAATTGAATAGGGAAGAAGGTACAAGAAAAATGTAAACCCTTAGGGGACGTATTAGAAGCTTCCATTCCCGTTGGAAACTATTGGATGAAGGGTGGGGGGGGGGGTAAATAGCCCAAAATTAATAATGAATTTTGTGAGTGGCCCCTAACTTATTCCAGTGGAATTTAGCTTATTGCGTTGCAAATTGCACATTTTGATACCAAACTTCTAATGAACGAATCTTGAATTTTCGCATTATAATTTACAGTAATCGAATTCCACCCGGATCCATTTCGACATCAGATCCTAAATAAGCCTTGGGCAAGAGAGCATACTCAGTCCGTTGTAAAAATTTTAACTGCTTTGTTGAGTGCCCAAGATAGGTCTATTCAGCACGTGACAGCGAAAAACGGAAGATGACACCTTTCTGAGTATACTTTCTGCCATTATTGGGGTGAACTTCGGGGGAGGGTTGGACCTTAGTTTATTTTATAAGGGGAGGCAAAGGACACTTGTCATTGGCAGGCGGGGGGGTCGGTTTCAGGGTTTCAGGGGTGGATTCTGGGACGACTCTGTAAATATTGTAACAAGTGTGCCGTCGCCGCACTGTACTCATCGTGCTTCTGTATATATCTTCCCCTAACAATCGATATCGAAACTTGGAAGACCCAGGCAAAATAAAACTCAAAGTGAGAGTCCTCTCCCGTCAATCCTCGCTGTCATTTTCACGTTTCTGCTCCATTGTGCTCAATCTCCTCTCGAAATCTCAACCGAATACATTCTCTTTTGCTATTTATAGTTATACAGATGCTTTTTCCTTATGTTCAATTAATTATTTTGTTTAGGAATTCAAGCATAAATAATTCAATCGCCAGTTTAAAAAGACGTAAGCTTCCAAGTTAGGATTAAACCATTTTAAATAATTTCAAATTTGTATCCATTTCGATTTATAATTTAAAAACCAAAAAAGATAAAGTTACAAACTACGATCCGATAATAAACTAGTCGTCCCAAAAATTCGAGACGACTAGTTAAGCTTATGAACAAATGAACCCTCTTGCTTAAAAATAAACTATTTTTATAATATAACAAAATTTGAAAAATTTAATTTTGAATCCATTTAACGTGATATATAATCTTAATGTCAAGCAGCAGTTTCAATTCGAAAGAAGAATTTCAATCTTCTTATCATCTAATCTGAAAAAATTTTCAATGTACCTTCAGTTCTACACGAAGAGAAATGTCCCGAGGTTAATTCACGGCAATGTTCCTTGATTTTATCACGCTTCGGCGCGACAACCAAGATCTCGGAACCCTTGCTTTTAAAGCATAGGTCTCGAAGTTTCAGGCATTAGGACATACTCATTTTCTCTCAGCTCTCAAATTCTATGATTTTAGATTTTAAAAAATTGTAGCTATGAAATTATGGGCCTCCTTGAATTAATCTTTTGAAAGTTCTCTCCGTGTAAATGTAAAATATTCAACAAAATAATAATAAAAATATCAGCAAATCTGAAATGATTGAAATCGAGATTGTACAAATGAAATTGTTTAAGGCCTCTTGTTCGATAACCGAAGTTAGGCAGGCCTTAAATCGGTTAATACTTGTATGAGGACCGTCGCACAGTGCAAATCAATTTTTAGTCTACACCACTATTTATTCGATTTGGACGTTTTTAGTTTAAATTGGAGACTTTTAAATTTCGAAAATATTTGTGTGTTAGGATTTTTAGATTGACAAACGAATTTTATGTCTGGGCTAGAACCATCTACATAAGAGTAAATTCCTTTGGGTGAAAGTAATTTAAAAAAACTGCATTACGTTATAAACAAATAAATGAACAAAAGTTATTTTTCGGGATTAGCAGTGTTTAGCTTAGCTCATTCTAATTCAAAGGTTTGATATAAAATGTGAGATAAATTAATATTTTATTATGATCAATTAAAAATATATGTTATTTGATAATTATTTAAACACTTTTTATGAACAAATTCTCAGTTTATATATTTTTCGAATAATACGCTGAATTTTTTAATGGAATCAACTAAGAATGCCTTTCAGATAACTGCTTACCACGATAGTTTGCAAATCTACAAGAATTATAAATTATTTAAAGAATTTTTATTAAAAAATTCAGAATTTGTCAATTTTTCAAAGAATAAACTAATTTTTTGTGGAACTAAGAATGCCTTTTGGATGACTTTTCGTTAAAATCATTTTTCAATTAATAGGATCATTTTTTTTACGGAATTAACTAATACTGACCGTCCGATAACTTTCGGATATAATCATTTGCGAATTTACAAGAATTATTAATTTTTTAAACAATTTTTATTAGCATTGATTTGTCCATAGAGACTTTATTTTTATCATTTATTTACCAGCTTTTAAGTTGTTTTCACTCGGGAAGTAATACTAATTCAATTAAAGTTAAACCCTGTTTTTAATATATGTTCGCGATTTTTTTCAGGAACGAACACCAAAATAATTTGGTTTGAAATATATTTATTTTTATGTAAATTAAAAAATTAACAAAATTAGCCGAGCAGAAGGAACACAAATTGAACCTAAAAATCAAAATGTCAAATACAATAAAATTCGATACATTCTATAATAGACGGGCAGAATTCAGTACAATGTAATAAAAAATGCTTTTTCCTTTCCAGGTAAAATTTGAAAGGTCAAACTGAATAATTTTGCTTTCAAAACTACGTGTTGTTGAGTTGGCTGGCCTAAAAACTTTTCAACTTTGCCATTTTGAAATTAAAGGCTCTTTTAAAGCTTTTGAATTATTAAAAAAATGTGCATTTCATGAATTTTATTACAGTTCCATTTCAAATTTGAATAATTTAAAATACGTTCCAATGAAAATAAATATAAACTAATCCTTTCAAACTTTTAGATTTCTTCGAATTCTAAAAAAGGTTTATAATAATTCAAGTAAAACTACCTAACAAATTGATCGTGGATGAATTTTAAAATTTCGAATCTTTAAGATTTGAAAAAATCAATGTAAAAGGTCCCTAATTTGAAGACTGTTTTGCGCTTTTAATTTCGCATGCTTAAAAATATGACCTGTTTTGTCTTTCATAAACATTTACAGCTGATATGTTGATTCTTTTAATTTTCAATTTTCTTCTATCTTTTTTAATACAATTTTTCTATGCTCAGTATCTCCTGGGTTTGATTCGCGGGGGTGTGTTCATGCGAAAAATATTTGATAAGCAACGTTATTTATTATAAATAAATTATAATGTCAAATAGAGGAAATTATAGATTGTTTATTTTTAAAGTAATTGTTGGTGATGGAATTACTAGCTTTTATCCAGAGTGGATTTTTAAAAGCAGAAAGAAATAATTTTTTATATTAATAATCAAGTATGTCCTTGTCACATGCACACATCAATTCCAAATTTTATTTTCAATCTGCTTGGAGCAGTAAAAATCTCACAGAAAAATCATTAATAATGCCTTTACATAATGCGCCGTTTGGGAGGTATGAGATTTTCAAAAAAAGTCGGGTCTCAAAATTCGAAACCCTATAGCTCTCTGAATTTTGAAATTGTTGGAAAATTATTTTAACCATAAACTTCGCTTAGCGAACACTGAAGTTTCGCGAAGTTTCATAAAAATCGCTACATTCCCCTACAACTCTGATATTCAGGAAGCGGTTTATCGCTTTTATTGAATATATTTTTCAGGTTTTAAAAATACTAGTTTTTCATGTTATTTTTTGTTTTGAGTACCAATGATAAACAATTTGGTACTAAAGATGTTAAAAAAATAGGGTGAATTTCATTTGAGGACTTTAAAACGTTTTTTTTTTTTAATTTAATTCGGAGTTAATAATGAAGATTACCTGTAAGCTAATTTAAAATTGAGATCTATTTAACCTTTCCGCGTGCGCGAGCAAAGTGAATGCAAAATCGCATGAGGCACTAGAATAGTTCCAGTCCCTACCTCGCATTTTTCGAGGGTAAAGATATGCACCCCTACGGGGGCGCTATGAAATAATCATATGGTTAGCTAATGGTGGCCCTGGGGTAGTGATTGCCAGCCCAGGCGTGGATTCCCTTCTGCGTACAAGGGGCCAGAGCATAGGAGTAATAAATAAATTCAATGTATTTGCTTCGACCCCCGCAAACATTCAATGATAGATCGCAATCTCGACCCGATGATGCACTCTTACGCAGACGAGCGTAAAGATCGAATCTTACTTCCTGTCCAACTGACCATTTATTTCACAGAAGCAAAATAAATTCATTCAAGTGCGTACAATTGTATAAATAGAAAAAAATTAAATAAACAATGATGAATTTTTATTGTAAATTAGGGATATATTTAAAAAACATGATTCTATTTATCCCCTTTGTAATTTTTATTGGCGGGCTTCATATCCTTTCCCCTATTCCCCTCTTTTTTAGAAAGATGTCCTCTTTTTCCCCAATTTTTTAGGAACTCCCCCACCCCTCGTGTTTTTGCTTCAATGCAAACAGAATGAGTAGAACCCAATAAGAGAATTTAAATATTTTTGGTATAATGTTAACTCGTTTTTCAAAACCTGTGTGAAAGAAGCTTGTATGGCTCAAGCTTGGCAAAAAGAACACTTGGAAATGTCTGGCTAAAGCACGGGTCACGGCTGAATGGTAGCATAGCGCAAGCCTTGCGCTTGTCCGTATCCTTTGCTTAGGACACACTAAACTCAAATGAACAACAATTTTTAAGAACATTCTATAAGAACTTTTTCAAAATTTAAATTGTTCCAACAGCCAAAATAACTAAAAGTTTTGCGTCGACGACCTGTGTGTACCGGGTCGCGCACCAGGTAGTTTTGCACGCATTCTGTGAGAACTTTCAAAGAATTTTAATTGTGCCATCTCTTAAAATAAATAACAATCGTTTAAATTAGAAAAAAGTGTTTTTATAATACGTGCTAAGCTATCTAGTGCGCGTTCAGGTTCAGACGGATCGTCGGCTTACTATTGGAAGTTATTTTGGTTGTTGGAAAAATTTAAATTCTTAAAAAGTTCTCGTAGAATACGTGCTAAACTACCTTGTGCGCAACCCGGTACACCCGGGACGTCGACTCACCTTTTGGAATTGTTTTCGTTATATAACAAATTTAATTTTCTAAAAAGTTCTCGTAGAATACGTAATAAAGTAACTGGTGCTCGATCCGATACACCGGGATCGTCGACTTATCATTGGTAGTTATTGTTATTTATTTTTATTTAATGTGTCTTAAGCATAGGAGATGGACAAGAGCAAGGCTTGCGCCATGCTACCATTTAGCCGTGACCCGTGCTTTAGGCAGATATTTCCAAGTGTCTTGCCATGCTCGAGCCATGCAAACTTCTTTCATGTGGGAAGTCTCCTGTTATATTTTTTTCTAAAGAGTAATTTTTGGTGTGGAAAATTCAGCTTTCTTGTAGTTGTACTTTTTGGATAGAAAATTCCTCTTTTTGGATTATAAATTCAACTATTTGGTAGTAAATGCGACAGCCTTTTGGTAGTGCTTAATCATTTTGTTTCGAAAATTCGATCATTTGTTAGAGAATTAAGTTGTTTCAGATTGATATTTCTTGGTTGAAAATGAAATTTTTTTTTAAAAAATCAACAATTTTGCTAAAAAGTGCTTTTTATCGTCCAAAATTCAAGTTTTTTTCTTCTTTCTTCGTCTTTTTAAAATATAAAATCCATCCTTTTGTGTTGCAAATTCATATTTTTTGGTAGATAAGTTATTTTCTTGTTTGGGAATTCATTTTCCTTGGATTAGAATTAGGCCGTGGCTACATGTACCGAGATTTCGGTAGATGTGTATATACATCCATATTTGTACTGAAATTTCGGTCCACGTAGACACTTCCTTAAAATTAACTTTGTTTTTTAAAATTAAACTACTTTGTTAAAAATTATTTTGGTTTCGTTGAAGATTCAGCTATTTCGTTGAAATTATAAATTCTTATTTTGCGGTTGAAATATTAACTATTACGGTTTCTCATTGAGACTTCATCTTTCTTGGTTTACGATTCGCCATTTTAATTAAAAATTCATCCCTTTGATTAAAAATAACTTATTTTGTTCAAAATCATTTTTTTTCTTTCGGTTCAAAAATTAATATTTTTAACTGAAAATTAGACAAATCCACTTTCAGTTGAAAATTGAGTTTTTTTAGTTGAAAATGCGACTATTTGGTTGAAAATTAATTTATTTTTGTTGAAAAGTTGTCCTTTTTAGTATAGAATTAATATTCTTGGATGAAAATTGATCTTTTTGGTGAAAAATTAAACTAAAGTTAAACTACTTTGTAAAAGATTCATATTTTTTGTTGTTGAAAATTTAATATTTTAGTTGAAAATTCATTTTTTTTGTTTGAGAAATTATTTATTTTGTTGAAAATTCGTTCCATGTCGAATTCTATATAGTACCTACCGAAATTTGACTAGATTAAAATCCATTCAAGTTAAAAAATAACCGAAAAATTATTACAGGCATAAGGATTAGATCGTTATGGAGCATTTTAAAAAATACATAAAATATACTATACAAAAAAATGTACAATGAATCGGCACTAGAGTCAAATTGCACAATATTAAATCGTGTTTACGGGTCTTTGAAATTCACATGGGACCTTAAATGAGAAAAGCAGTTTTACGAAAGAATGAAAAAAATTAAAATTGAAAAAAATTAAAATTCTTTCAATAATTGCAAAATGTGTTGAGCAAAAATATATTAGTCTTAAAATTCGTTGTGACCTTACTTTCAGAAAATACTAACTTTTCACGACTTGGTGAAAAAACTATACAAATATAAATTGTTTCAACTTTGTAGCTAGGTTTCTATTTTATGTAAATGTCCATAAAGAATTTACATGTGAAAAATAAGTCTAGAACATATTAATTATTTCAAAATGTAAAAATATGCTTTGAATGAAAAGGATAACAAAACATTCATGGAATTATATATTAATTTAATCAGTTATGCCGACAAATAATAACTTTTCACTTTTAACTTTTCGAGCTTTTGAAGCATTTTTTGGGCACAATACAAATAAAATTTGTGGAACATTCCTTAATACTTAACTAAAGCTTTAATTATTTAAATTTAAGAGAATACTTCAAAAACTGAATCGTATAAATTTCAGATTTTTTCTACAACTTTCTGAGGTCATGGCGCGAGTTGAATTGGAGGTAAATAATTCGAGGAATTCTTGCATTCTCTATTAGAAGTTATTTTATGCGGAATTACATAAGCTTTCTAATGGGGTTGTAAAAAAGTTTCTCACTCCATTTTTCAATGAGCACACCCGTCTCTCGGTTTAGGCACTCGCAGTATAGTAATTCCTAGAACTGCTGGCCCACTCAGTTTCTCTACGCGCGGGGCGAGAAACGGTTGCGGCTCATGCCTGCAAAACACCAGCAGCGTGCGGAAAATCGCAGTGCGCTGGTACTCTCATGCGACGATTGCGCAATATTGTGCATTTCAATTGGGAATGATTGAGACCGGTGTGATAGTTTACGTTTTGATACTCCCAATTTAGCAACAAGGCTACCACCGACACAGTGGCTTAACCGACAGTTGGTTGTAATCATTTTTTAAATCAATTTTTTTCTGAAAAAAAAAGATAAAAATAAGGATTTCTCGATTGTAATCATGTCTGAAAAGCAGCAGTGATTTTTATAGTGCTCGTGCTAGTCGTATTGGTGATTTCCGGCTGTAGTGTACCCAAAATTTACAATGTAAATAGTGAAATCATTAAATCGAAACGTCGAGATTGAGATATTAAAATATCATTTTATTAGGGGCAATTTTCCGTGGATATGTGTCCGATCGTATTATCAGGATGAACAATCGTCAAGCGGAACGAATTCGTGTTGTCTGGTTGGAATATTACTCGGAATGACACGAGCCGTCTCCCCTCGAAATATTATTCATGTTATTATACGGTATTGGGGCGCCACACGTAATCTTATATCCCATAGAGAAAAGTGGTCTAGGTATGATTCAAGCGTTCTAATCCAGGAGCTGTGCATCCCGCTGCATTTATTTAGCGAATTTATTTAATCCCGACCTATCATCGCGAGTGTACTAGACCCCCAAGGTTCGTGTTCATCCATTGTATTCCTTACTTCATTCGCGAACAAGTGAATACAGAGCTTAAAGGTTTATTTACGACGTCAGTTATCGATATATTATATTTGCCAGGACTCAGCAGCATTTTCAAAATTTCTTGCGATTGGATCCTCGAAGTATATGCAAGTCCATTTTTAAATATTGGTATTCTGACTAGAATTATTCAGTAGAGCATAGTGTAAAATAAAAATTTAAGATAATTAAAGTTCCTGAGCCCTATTCTTTTTCTTCTTATATAAAAAGCTGCAAAATTTCTGGTTACTGCCGTGTCCTGAAATTCCGAAGAAGCCGTCCTTTTCTTGATTTACTTTCAAATTATTGATCGTATTAAAACGGTATTTTAGTGAAAGACGTAGATCTCTATAAAATACCTGTTTATTTGTATTATTTTTTTTATTAAGCCAACCCTTCTGAAAACTGCGAAAAAAGGTTAAAAAATAAGTAAACAGAAGTTTTTTTTATATTTTTCAAAATTTGTGGGTTATTTTTAATTTTACTAACTAGTGGATCTCGTAAAAAATATAGCCTAATTCGTTACTCTGAAAATTCCAAAAAACTAAAAAAAAATAATGAAGTTCAAAATTAAACTATCTTTACCTTCATTTATAAAATAAAAAAAAATCGATTGAATATAATTGTAACGGAAAATGAATTATATCGTTTATGATCTTGGATTTTAGAATGTTTTACCACAATATATAAATATTAATCCGTGCAATCTACATGTTTGTCTGCCAAATCTACTCTCTTAAACTAAACCAGTAAGATTTTCACTGATTGAATCAGTATTTTGCATTATCAGTGGTGAGCAAGTAATTTTCCAACTTGTACTGGGTGAACCATCAAGTGAATCAATTGAAACAGCGCTACTGAATTTTAAGAGAGTACATTTTATGGCTTAATATGTATAGTGTACAGTGTAGACGCGTTAATATACATTTATTTTAAAATTGCAATACAAGAATTTAATTAATTCTTAGCATAACTACGTAGAAAACACTCTTAAACAAAAGCAAAATTTCGAAATCAATTTTTTTACTTCACGTCTTAAAATTGATAGGCCAGTTAGTAGTGGAAAAATCTGATCCTAAATTTAATATTTTTGGAACTTTAAAGTTAAATAAAACATCCTTTTTTAATTATTAAAGTCGATTTGCAACCCTGCCGGAGATCGAAACTACCTACAATTTTAAGAATAACACATTTGATTGTATAAGTACTTGAAAAAAATGTAACATTACTACAAATTGACAAGTTCCTAGAATTCTATTATCTTAATCTAATTGTAAAAATTTTAATTTGCAACTAAATTCAAGATTGCAAACATATCTATTTATGAATAAAACACAAAGTTTTTAATTACTTTTTGGTAAAATTATATTAAAGTTGCCAACTTGCATCATGATTGTAATTTTGGTGTAGAACTAAAATATCGATTTGCAACCCTATTGTTCATACGGAACTTGCAGTTATTTATATTTGTTTTCTAGTCAATAATTTGTATAACTGTTGCTCAGTGAAAAACATATTATATTTTTGCAAAGTTGTTGAAATTGTTCTAGATAATGATACAATTATAGCAGTAATTTTGCAACGTAATAAGGCGCCAGAAACTTGTTGAAATCTAAAAATTTGCAATTTGGTTATTTTATTGTTTTTTCATTTGTCAAAAGAATCCTTGGAAGTTTCAAATGTGGGTAAAGTTAAACTCTATTTTTTTTCTTTCACAAAGAAAAATACAATATTTCTGCAAACATAAGTTAGCCATGAAATTCGACTTTTGATAAGTAAAAAATTGTAACCCTTCTATAAAAAAATCAGATTTTTTTAGGAGAGCAAAAAAAAACATTCTGTAAAGTAGAAATCTATATTTAAAGATGTAACAAAAAAGGTTGATTTTGTGAATGTTCTCCAGTTTCGAGGAAATAGATGGGGATTTATAATTTAAACAAAAAATAGAACGTTTTTCCCGAGATATTGAGTTTCTGAATGCGGTTAAAAAGGATCTGATTTAAAAAAAATAGCCGCCCATTATGAGTAATCGTCCAAAAAATTTTGAGCCACTAATTAACATATAAGTGAAATTTTTTTCTAAAAATGCATTGAATTTAACTATTCTTATGAGTAAAGGGAAATAATGTTTCAATAAAAATTTTAGTTCGAATTCAGTTAAACTTTGAGGTTGTTAAATTAAACATCTACTTCCTTGAAACTAGATAAATTTTTTTACCAATTTATTGTGGTCCCAATTAAGCCATAAGCTCGGGAGTGGACTTTTGTTATATCTTTAAACTGTGATTTCCATTTTACTGAATGTTTTTGTGTTCTCCTGAAAAGTTCAGATTTTTTTGGTTATTTAGTTCTGTACTGATAACGCTTTTAACTTTTCACTAGTTTTAATAAGAAATAAAGTAATGAATAGTAGACTTTTTCACTAAAAGAAATTAATTGCACAATGTTCACTAATTCAGATGCAGAGAGAATATTATACCCTAATGTATTTAAAATCATTATTATTAATAAACCTTATTATTATGTATAATTATATATGGGAGAGACTATAGTGCAGCTTATAATGTAACATACACTGATAATATAGGAGGAATATTTCATAAAATTTTTTTGATAACAGCCACCAACAAACCAGATTTTTTAAAATCTTTTGGATTTATTGCAGAAATGAATTAATTGTTGCAGAAATATTGTACATGACATTGAATCTAATACGAACAGCAAATATAAATAGCTGCAAATTCCCGTTAAAAAATGGGATTGCATGTCGAGATTTTAGTTCTAAACTATAATCCCAATGATTATGCAAGTTTCCAACATTAGTATCATTTTGTCCAAAAAGTTATCAACAAAATTTGCATTTATCCATAAATAAATATGTGTCTCTTCAATTTGGCCACAAATTTAGGCTTCCTATTCGCTAATAGAATTCTATTAAAATTGTAATGTGTTTTTCTCAAAATTTTACATGTTTTATGTTTTACGTAATTGTCAAGTTTCTCAAATATTAGATATAATATAAGATTTTGCATTTAATGTATCCCTACTGAAACATTTTCAATGTATGCCAATTTGATAATTTCAACAAAGTTTTTACAAATTGGACAATTTCAAATAGAAATTATGGCAATAATTTTTTACATGTATATTGATAATTTTTAATAAAATGTTTTTCGTGCTCTCCATTTAATTTTTATATTAGAGAATATATATTTTAAACGAATTCTAGAAAAAGAAAAATATATGTTTCTAAAGAAATATGTGAGACAGTGTCTTGATCTGAATGACGTGTATCTGACAGGCTGCGAAATGTGCATATGCATATGGGAGGAGCGAAAAAACTATTGCTTAAGGGACAGCATGTGTGACGGCGTAACACGAGAGGATTATAACATCAGTGGGTAATTCTGTGTGGAGTGAGCGGGTCAAAAATGGAGAAATAGAGAACGAGAATGCGATGCTCATTCTATTGAATTGTTGTATATGTTTTCTTTTTCGCCCCTTGCTTCCCCCCTTCAAACCCTATATGCATCCAAGCATCCAAGCCGGTCTAGTGCAGAGGGTGCGTGCTGTCAGTGCGTATTATCGCCACCCCTTGTACAACTACATACATGAATTTACGCTCATACACCCACACACTTTCAGTATCATTAAATGTGTAAAGCATAGTCGAGACCAACTGTCGTGTCCAATCATAACTATCTGAAAGCTAATCCCACGATATCGTCCTGCCACCTAGACTTGCAAAATTCTACCCCTCTTTTAAACTTCGACCCCAAATGTCACGATAATAGAAAAATTTTCAAGTCGCGTGCCCCTGAGGAAGCCAGCAGATCAAATGACTCTCATTCGACTTTTGCGATTGCGAGGGTTGGAGTTGTTGCAAAATTGGTTTTTTACGAGACTTCTCAATTAGAAGCTGAGGCTGAATTAAACAAAAAATAATTCAGGTATTTCAAAACATTTGAAATGTCTTTTTTAGACTAATTAAAATAGCTGCCCTGTTTTGCAAGAACACCGTTAACTGCAAAAAAATGGAAGAATGAGTTCTTGATGCAAATAAAATCGCAAAAGAATGATGCACCTGATGATGCAAATCAGATTTAAGTATTGGTAATATTATAATGAAATAACATTACAAATACAGTAAACCCCCGGAATAAATTTTATTTTTAAATTGGATAAAAATGCTGCAGCACGTTTATTTAACGAAAGGTAACATTTATCTGACGAAAATATTTATTTGACATATTGTGGTATGTCAAAAGGCTGCACCTAGGATCACCAAAAAAAATTCCTCTATATATTTGAAAATCCTCGAGGTAT
Organism: Druon quercuslanigerum; assembly: GCA_010014905.2. NCBI lineage: Eukaryota > Metazoa > Arthropoda > Insecta > Hymenoptera > Cynipidae > Druon > Druon quercuslanigerum. The sequence goes on from JAAAKG020161554.1 coordinate 28,737, forward strand.
TCATTTTTTTAATTGTCTCACTTTATTTAAATTATTTTAACTAAAAAATCATTCACCTTCCCTGATAAAGACTTCAAAAATGAACTCTTTTAGTTTGTAATATATGCCGCTGCTATTAACGTGGTTGTGGTTTTTAGTCGCAAGATTGGCAGTAGTTATCCTTCTACTTTATTTGTTCTCGCTACAACTTTCAATGGTAGATACTACTTTCAGGTATGTGTATTTACTACCTTCAATAGTAAGCGTTACTACTTTAATTAGTAAGTTTTACTATTTAATTAGTTATTCTACAAATAAATTTGTTGATCTTACTACTTGAAGTAGTAATATAATATTATGGAACATTACTATTCAATCTTATATTATCTTAATATACCTGTAATTATATTCATTCCGCTGGCAAGCTGAATTGCCACACTGATGTATTTATATAATATTCAAAGCTAACCC